>JAOTRH010082409.1:0-17091 GCA_034768845.1 Heliamphora exappendiculata
AAAGGTTTTTTTTTTTTTTTAGCAAAAGATTTAACAAGTTTATTAAGGACAGATATAAGTAAAACAAAATTCTCACTTGCTCACTTGTTTTGACTTATTTTTATTATTTTTATTTTTTAATATTTTTGTTAAAATTTTATATTTTTTCAATCCATTTCATAAAAATAAAAAATTAATTAAATAATACAAGAAAATTCAATAAAAATAAAAATAAACAAAATAAAACAAGCCCATAAACCACTACCACAAATCAAGTCTCAAGCAACTTGCAAAATGTAACATTGTTTTCCCAGAAATAAAAAAACAACAAAAAAACAAAAACAGAACAGTTATAAAGAATGACTTTCTACAGTTGGAGTCAATTTCAAAGTTAGAATTTTACGTTTTTAAATAATTTTTTATTTTTGTTTTAATATGGTAGAATTTATAAAGAAGAGAAAATAATGATAAAGAATGACTTTCTACAGTTGGAGTCAACTTCAAGGTTTTAAATCTTTTTCACTATGTTTTAATGTGATAAAATATATAAGAAAAGAAAATAGTTATAAAGAATGACTTTCTACATTTGGAGTCAACTTTGGGTTATAATTTTCTATTTTTACAAGTTAGTTTGTGAATTTAGGTCTTTTTTGAATTTTTTCTTCCTTTGGTCGATCGAGATTTGTACTTTTTGGAGTTATTTGGACGAGAATTAAAAATAAAATTATTTAAAAAAATAAGAAAAACATAACTTATTAGCTTATTTTAATTTATTTTTTGTTTCTTATGCATTGTTATATTTTGGCCAAAAGATTTTATTTTTTTAATTCGTCTTGATGAGAGAAATTCGAACGGTATAAAAGTTTTACAAAATAACCAAAAACATTTACTAAAAAAAAAATTAAATTAAATAAACAAATAAGTAAAATATTGCAAACTAGAGTTAAATTGCTTTCTCTCCGTTTTAATATAATAAATATTAGGATTAATTGAGTTTTAGTTCCATTTTAAAAGTATGTAAGAGTTTTTGTCCTACCTATTTTTTTGTATTGCGTTTAGTCATTTTATTCAAATTTTATGATTTTTTGGGCTAACATGCCCTTTACCAACTGGTGCCTCATTTCCATTTTAAATGTTTTGATTATAGGATGCATTATCTTGTATAGAAATCGGTGATATATTTTGCATTTAATCCCCCTGATTCTAGAATGCACATTAATCACAGGATCATTTTGTCTTATCACTTTTTTTATGAAAAATATTATATTTCCCTTGGTTTTAGGTATCAGTTTTACAAATGTTCATTCGTACAATATTCTGCAATTTAATTAGGCAGACACATTTTCCTGTTTAGAGAATATTTTTGGATGCATGCATCAAAATTCGTCAAAACTCATTAAAATTCGGAAGTAGTAAACGATTTAGTTGGAAACTAAAAATTAACTAATTTTCTTGGCTTGGAATAGATTTCAACTCATTTTTCAATTTGTTCATTGTCATTTCGTTGTACTCAAAGTATTATTCACGTTTACAATTCGAAAGCTCTCCATTTCGTTGGAATAGACGATACTATTATCTATTCCCCATAATCAAGACAGGCTTACTAAAACTCTGTATCATAGTCATACCGATGGTATGTCTATTGCCATCTAAACTGTGAATATAAAACTTATATTCTGCAAGAATAAAAAATTTGATCTTCTGTATGCAAGCCGTACTCTACAACTAAATTAAATACTATACAGAATATCGGACATTTATGCATAATATTAAAGAAATAATACACATATATTGCTCATAAAGCTTCTCGTAAAATGAAAAAGTAATTTTATTAAAATGAAATTAAATACTAATAACATGGTTTTTAGTATACCAATCCTAATAATTTTTTACTTATACTCAAAACCATACTGTCATACATCTGACTCCCATGCCCTCTACATGACTATCAAAAGTCTCAGCCAGTAAACTCTTTGTAAATGATCTGCAAGGTTGTCTCATGATGTAAGTTTTATGTCTTACTAGAAATCTAAATCTATGTACCCCAAAGGTACTAGACTATTTGTCTGGTAAATCAACATATAATCTTTAGTCATTTTTAGGTACTTGATTATATTTTTTACCACAGCCCAATGCTCCTGTCCTAGGTTAGACTGATATCTGCTAATCATGCCAATGGCAAAATAGATATCGAGTCTAGTGCAAAACATAGTATACATGAGGCTTCCTACTGTTGAAGCATAAGAAATTGCCTTCATCTTCTCTATCTCATCAAGTGTCATAGGATACTAATCCTTGGATAGAGTGATTCCATGCCTGAAAGGAAGAAACTCTTTCTTGAAATCCTACATGTTAAAACAAGCAAGGATATAATCAATATACTTTACTTGTGATAAGCTCAATATCCTTTGTTTTCGATCTCGCACGAGCTTGATTATAAGGATGTGACTGATTTTTCTCAAGTCCTTCATATCAAACTGCCTAGATAACCATACTTTAACTGTAGATAATGCCCCCACATCGTTTCTGATAAGCAAGATATCGTCTACATAAAGTATTAGGAAGATCACCATGCTTTCGTCACGCTTCTTGTATACACAGGACTCATTCAGACTCTGATCAAAATCATAAGATTTAATGGCATGATCAAATCGAGTGTTCCAAGAACTTGAGGATCTCTTAAACTTACACAACATGTGTTCCTGGGCCTTTGCAATGAATCCGTCTGGTTGTACATTATCGATACACTCATCAAGACTTTTGTTAAGAAAAGTTTTCTTAACATTCATTTGCCATATTTCATAGTTGAAATGAGCAGCAACGGATAAGAGAATCCAGATAGATTTAAGCATGGCTACTTGAGAAATGGTTTTCTCATAATCGATCCCTTCTTTCTGAGTGAACCCTTTAACAATAAGTCCAACTTTGAAGGTTTCAACCTTCCGGTCTGCTCATCTCTTTCTCTTGTAGATCCACTTGTATCTGATGGATTTTATCTATTTAGATGGTTCTACAAGTTCCCAGATCTTATTGGAATACATAGATTACATCTCTGAATTCATTACGTTTTGCCAAAGATTTGCATCTTTATCTTGAAGTGTTTCATTATAGTTACAAGGTTCGGTATCTAGTTCTGCAGGGATCCTATCAAAAGACTCTCCCTAAAACATATACTGGTTAGGTTGATGAACAACCCTCCCACTACGACGAGACACTACCCGCGTCTGTGTACTAGTAGTAACACGCTGTACAGAATCTAAACTCTGTGCATCAACACTCTATTCTTGATTTGCACATGTCCCGATAATCCTCCCACTACGACGAAGTAATGAAATATTAGTGACTTATTCTTCCGTTCTATTGGTAATTTTTCTTAATTCGTCCAAAATAATGTTGCTTTTGGGCCTGTGATCCATCATACAATTCTCTTCCAAGAATCGGGTATTGGCGCTAACAATAACCTTCTGATCCTTAGGATTATAAAATAAACCACCCTTCATTCCCTTGAGATACTCCACAAAGAAACAGACTTTTGTCCCCGATTTCAACTTACCTGCGTTTTCTTTCAGCACATGTGCTGGACACCCCCAAATCTGAATGTGTTTAGACTAGGCTTACGCTTAGTCCACAATTCTTTGAGAGTAGAAGGTATTGACTTAGTCAGTACCATGTTCAGAATGTAAGCCGCTATCTCTAAAGTGAGTCTCCAAAACGAATCAGATAAACCTGAATAACTCATCATTGACCTTACCATCTCCATAAGAGTCATATTTCTTCTTTCTGCTACACTATTGTACTATGGAGTGCCAGGTGCAGTCAACTGGGATGTAATCTCCTCTGATGAAAAGTAGTTCTTAAACTCTCCAAAGAGGTATTCCCCACCACGGTCGAATTGTAGTGATTTGATACTTTTACCTAGACGCTTCTCCGCCTCTGCCTTGAATTCTTTGAATTTCTCAAAATATTCAGACTCATAGTGCATCAGGTAAATATATTCATACCTTGAGTAGTTATCAATGAAATTAATGAAGTACTCAAAGCCATCTCTAGCCCAGATTATCATAGGGCCACACATCAGAATAAACAAGTTCTAACGGTTCTTTAGCTATAGCCTTTCGCCGAAAAGGGCCTCGTGATCATTTTACCTTCTAAGTAAGATTGACAGACTATGAGTGCTTCCACTTCCAATGAATTCAAAAGTCCATCGGCTACCAGTCTATTTGTCTTTTTTAGATTAATGTAACCCAAGCGTAAGTGTTAAAGAAACGTTTGGTTCATTAAAGAAGGAAACTTTCTCTTATATAGTAAATTAAATATATTATTCATTTCAATCAGTTATAGTGTAAAAGAGATTTGAGTAATAATATAAAGATCATCCACCAATGTACTAGAATAGATAATCCGTTTATTATCCTTAATAACCATAGAGTTATTAAAATAAACTAAATATCTGTCTTTAACCAATCCAAAAATGAAAACTAAGTTCCTTCTAATGGCAAGTACATAAAGACAATATCTTAATATTAAAACCCTATCTCTACAAAAATTGATAGTGACATCTTCTACTGTAACTGCTGTTACCTTTGTATTATTACCCATATGTAGGTAAATCTTCCCATCATTAAGTTGTCAGGTTTCCTGGAACTCCTACAAAGAATTGCAGACATAATTAGTGGCTCCCGTATCTACATACTAAGTACCGGTAAATAACACTACTAAACATGTTTTCACAACCAGTGAATAGAAATTACCCTTATTATTCTGCTTACTAAGAAATACTAGACATAACTTTTTCTAGTGCCGTATTTGGTTATAGTAAAAATATCTGCCTTTCGATTTTTTCACATCAGTTCGGGGCCCACTAACTATCCTAGAAATCGTGTCTCCATATTTCTGAACATTTTTCTTCTTCATACCTTTTGTCCCCGAAGAAGAACCTTTTTCTGAAACAAACACATTTCTTGATATTGAAGGAATATCATTGGTAGTTAAAAGCTATATCCAAGTTATTGTTCCAGTCAACAAAATTTGGTCCCACAAGTTTATTTTCTTTGAATATTAAAACGAGTGGGTTAAAAGGCATTTTAATCATGAGAATCACATAATTAAAAAAAATCGTTAATTATGATGAGAAAAATATTAAATTTATTTTATTTTGGTCTCCTCTACCATTTTAAAATTAATTCGCCAGTAACCTGGTAACTTGAGAATAGCATGTCTCGTTGGGAGGATGCCTACTATCTTTCATAAAACCAGACATGCTAATTCTTTTTAATTTTACTATTTAGGCAATTGACCATACAAAGTAAAATCAAATAGCTAACATAGCTTTGGTCAATATATAATAGTAGTGACTCATATGGAGAAGATACTATTATATACAGCTAAGTGTTAATCATCACTTAATCTCAAATCAATCGCTTCCTAATGAATCTTTCAGATGAAAAAGTGATCCACACTAACAATTATCCAGAATTATCCCTAAAAGAGGTTTGTACTGTCGATACCACAATTAATCTGTTCGTCGGGGAGGAAGGCCTTACTGCCGACACGCAGGGTTTAATTGCATCACCTACAAACTGGTGATGGAGATCGCGGGATTTATCTGTGAATAAATTTCTTCTCCCGCTTAGATTCTTAAAATATTTTTTGAGGGTTATAAAAATTTGTTTAATTAGAATTAATTTATTAATATGACAACCACACGATCTGAAAGAATCAAACATCTTTCCGTGTACACGATTCCAAAGATTCTGATTTATCAAACCATCTTTTCGTGTTTAAAGACGTAACAAATAAAATTTAATAAATACACAGTTTTCTTTCAGCTTGCCACCTAAGGTAGTGAATAAAGGCATTTATTTATTTTATTTTTCGTTCTACTTTTTTTTGAAAAATAATAATTTATTTTAATTAAATATTTTTCTATTTAATTAATTCAAAATTTGGAATTAATTTTGACATTTTTTTAAGATATCCGATTTTATGAAAAATCATCTTAAATGTGATAATTTGTGAAAAATAAAATATCTAAAGTTTTTTTATTAATTAAAACTAATTAATTAAAAAAAACTTATTTTTGTTTTCCATTACAAAATATTTTAATTAAAACCGAATATTCGAATTAATTAAATTAATAAGATAAATAAAGCAGATATGCAATCATCCACGTAATTCATATATTTACAAATATGATATGTATATATCTCGATTTAATGATCTAAGTAAAACACTGAGGTGTTTCAGTCTCCCGAAGTGGATAACCTGAAATAATTCTCTTTTATCTCTGATTCTTGCGTCCTGATTGCATCAGACTTTTTTAATACTATCTGATATATCAATATATATCAAATTAGTCCCGTATCTATCAAAAAATCAACACAAAGCAGTCCCAGGAGAGAGAAACCACCGGCCACCACCAGCTACCGCCGGCCACGCCCTTGCCGCCGCCTCATTCGAGCTCTGTTTTTTACGATCTTTATACTATTGTAAAGCTCTTGAAATATAAAATTTTTTTGTCAAAAAATATCCAGGAAAACTACCCAAAAAAGGCTAGAAAATCAACCTGAAACGGCTGTTGCCGCACCACAGTGCCGCTGCCTAGAACCGCCAACTTTTCGAGGCTTTTTCGACCTCTTCTTGAACTCAGTTTTCGACGTATTTTATACCGTTGGAAAGCTCTTGAAAAATAATAATTTTCTATGAAAAAAACTACACAAAAAAATCTTGAAACAATGCCGGAAAACCATCTAGAACAGACTGTCGCCTGTCCTATGCGCCGCCTCCTAGAACTGCCAACTTCCCGAGGCTTTTTTGACCTCTTCTCAAACTCCGTTTTTAACGTACTTTATACCGTTAAAAAGCTCTTGAAATGTAAAATTTTTTGTCAAAAAATTTGCTCAAAAATAGCTCGAAAAACTGTCAAAAAATTACCTAGAAGTCTCTGCCACCACGGGCCTATTTCCTGCAGCGATTCGTGGCCCGTTAAAACCCGAACCACCGCTGGTGCCGCCTCCATTCTTCGTGTTCTTGGATAGGCTCAACCTATTTTTAAATAATTTAAATAAATATTTTTAAAAATATAAACTAGCTATTACATCGATTTTATGTCCCAAAGTCTCACATTCGATCTATTAGGGTCAACCCGCGTGACTAAAAAAATCATCATCATTTACACCATTCAATCAAACTTGAAAAATAAATGACGATCATAAAATCGAAATTAGAACATCTACAAAACAAAGTTAGCAACAGTTTTAAAACTACCTGGCCCTGATAACCGAAAATAAAAAATAAAACGGCTTTGATATCAATTGTTGGAGGCAAAACTGCTAAGACATTTGTGTTTGCAAACGATTATTTGAAAAAATTAACTGGACGGGAAAATGCCAAAATGGGCTCAAGATAAAAACTTTTGATGACGAACGATCAAAATAAAATTCATGCATCCGAAGTTTATTTAGAAGAATACCTTTTTACTGGTCAAATTTTCAACTATGATTTGAATCCAAGTTGAAACTCTTATCAGATTTTTTACTATATTTTCTTATGCGATTCTTGAATGTGGGGTGGGCTACAATCTATCAAGAATGCGTACTGGCAGAACCTGGACAGCTTTACTCTTAGAAGACAAGTTATGAAACTAGTTCAGCTTACCCACATATTTATAGGGCTACAGTAGGGACCTGATGAGTAATTATGAGTAAGACTTTTAGTGGAACACAGACACGTATTAGCGATTATCGCAATTAAGAATACCTTATAGCAGTATCTGCAATTATGAAAAACCAGCAGTGGTTTCTGCAATTTCCATAAAATACTGAATTACAGCTCACACCACTAAAGAACTATAATTACACTCTGACCCATATTCTTAAGACCATCTAGCATTGAGTTTCTGTTATTAAATGCTTACCATTTCTCTTCACGTTAAGATTTTCAATACCCGCCAATCAAATTTAATTACTGACAGTCTAATTTAATCAGTATCTTAATATTTCTTAAGCCATTTCGCTTAACTTATTTGACCGCTGAATAATGAAATCCACCTGTAAAGTTTGGTCCGATTAAAACTTATAAGCTTTCTTAAGGGAGTATCATCAATCCCGATATTTCGAGACGTGAATTCCGTCAATAATTAATATTCACTATATAAATAATACCACTATTCAACTCACCGGGAGTATAGACCTATATAAGATCACACTTTCTAATAAATTAAAATAATGAATATTAAATATACGCAAATCAATAACTATTTCAAGATTAAGAGGATAAACACTATTTATAATAACTTTGTGGTGTGAATTAATTTATATAGTCAGTATAAAATTAATTATCCCAAATATCCCATTCAATACACACAAAGTGTACTGGCACAGAGAGTCGGAACAATAAACGACCCTGTTATCTGTTCTCCGTAACCAAGACAGGCCTACTAAATCTATGTGCCACTGTTGTACCGATGGTATGCCCATTTCCATCTAAACTGTGAACATAAAACTTATATTCTACAAGAACCTAAAATTTAATCTTTTGTGTGCAAATCGTATTCTACACACCAGATTAAATACTATATAGAACATCATGTATCCATGTATAATATTAAAGAAATAATACACATACATTACTCATACAAATTCTCATAAAATAAAAAATTAATTTTATTAAAATAAAATTAAATACTAAAAACATAATTTTCAGTATGATAACCCTAACAGTATCCCTATTCCAACTCCCCAAATAAACTATCTGCTCTGTAAAATTTTTCCATCCTAATTTTTGTAGTAAAAATGTTGTGTGATATGACAAGAACCCGATATGGTGTTTTGGGCTTTAAAAGACTTCGATATGTGAGGATGGAGATAAGAGTGAGGGCAGAGTTCTCATATTGATGGCAGTCAAAAGGAGACCACTGTTGGGGGAGAACAGAAAAGAGAGAGATTAAAAATTATTATGCCCATATTTGGGATAATTGTTTATTTATTTATTTTATTTTATTTATTAATGTTTTAAAAAAAATTTATTTTATTTTTCAAATTATTACATTTTTTAGCTCTTCTGGTCGAGACAAATAGAAAAGTAATTTTTTTTATCAAAATATGAAAAAATTTAGAAAAGATAAATATTTTATATTGCTTATTTTCGTCTTTAATAAAAAAATTTCTTCTTTCGATCAAAATTTTTTACTTTTCTGATTCATCTCATCGGGATGATTCGAAAAGGTAAAAATTTTTGAAAAAAGGTGAAAAACAATGTTTAGTAAAAATAAAAATAACCAAAATTAACGAAAGTTAGCCCAAATAGGTCACTATTATTTTTTTAGTTGATGGAGATATATGAAATATTTTAAAGATAAGATGATAATATACATGATTTGTGTTCATAGTTTGAACGTCTTTAGTACATAAGGAAGAACCTTATACCAATAAATAAGGTAGAACGGATGTTAGTGTAATTTTCTATATTTAAATAGAGTTATTTGTATTTTTAATTAATCTCAACAAAAATTAATATAATTTATCCAAATAAAAATGACTCTCTTATTATATTAAATTAACATGCAATAAGATATGGCGGTGTTAAAAAGTATTGATCCTGATATGGATATATTTTCTATGATAAAAATAACTAACCACAATAGAACACGTTGAGCAGAGTATTTGGGCATGCCAACTGATAATATAGATTAAAGTCTCTTTCCTTAAATTATGCCTAAAATTATGCTGAGAATTATGCCTAAAGTGGTGTCCAGAATTACGCCTATAATTATTTTGATTGACTAAAATCAAGGGAGAGTTATCCAAAATATATGCCTTATCTTTTCCTATATAAAGAAATCATCTATAAAGGAGTAAGCATAGAAACTTATACTCATATTCTCTCGATAATTATATTTTTTCTTAGAGAATTAGATTCTAACTTAAGCATCAGAGAGGCGTTAGCCGACACCACCCGATGCTCCCAAATGCCTTTTTTACAAATTCTCGGCGATCGGAGATGATGAACAAATTGTAAAGAATTTAGTTTTATATTAAATTTTATTTAATTATTTTTATGGCAATTCTTGGTGATCTAGTAGGTTTATATCTCTTTTGGTTAGTATTTTTTTTAAGAGAGTTTGACTTGTCTTAAAAGTCTTTGTTCGAATAAGATTGTTTAGATATAGGTTTATCTTGTACTAGTTCTACTCTATCCAAGATTGACCAGATTAGGGAGTCCTAATCACTATTAGCATTCAAGGTACAAATGCACAAGCCTGAAGTACAAGCGAGCAAAGCAGAATTCGGCATGACCGCTCGAGCGCGAATAAGCTTGCTCGAGCAGACCCAGACAGTTTCATTAGGGTTGAAACTCTTCCAGCCTAGAGTTTTGGTGACCTATAAATAGGTCATTAGGCAGCCACGAAAATACTTTGACACTTCAATATTCAGAGCTCCAATTTATATTCAAAAGTGTTTTCGTGTCTCGAAACCTTTGAAGATCATTCGAGTGAAATCTTAGACGGCGTTCTATGTTCCGATGGAGAATTCTATCAGAGAAGCTGTTTCAAAGATTCGTTGCAGCTGGGATTAAGTGAAGAATGGTGAACGTAAATTCAGCATACAAGCATAGGACTAGTGGATTGAGGAATTGATCAAAGAGTCTGTAAGTTGTATTGTAACTGTTTGACTTTTTAGTGTTTGACTTACGGACTTTGTAGTCCTGTGATTTTTTTACCTGTGTTGGGTTTTTCCTCGTAAAAAATTTGCGTGTCGTGTTTACTTCTTAATTGCTTATACATTTCGTGGATGTGATTGATTGAATAGCAAAAATATTATTTTCTGTGAACAAAAAAGGAGATCATATTTTTCAATTGATATTAGAGCAGGTTTTATTTTTAAAATAAAAGTTTTTGATCCAAAACAATCATATTATGGAATTTCCTAGAGAAAGAAACTCAACTGTACGACCACTCCTATTAGATGGAGGAAACTACCCCTATTGGAAAGCACAGATGAGGTGTTTCTTAAATCTATAGATGAAAGAGTTCGGATGTCTGTTATAACTGGCTATACTTCTCCCACTGTAAAATCTAGTGATGATACTATTTTAAAACCTACCAAACAATGAAAAAAAAGGATTTAAACAAAGTAGGCTGGAATAGTAAGGCTATCAATGCAATCTTTAGCGGTGTCACACCAAAAGAGTTCAGACGTATCTGTATGTGAAATTTCTAAAGATGCATGAGATATCCTTAAAATTGCACACAAGGCCACTTCGACAGTTAAAATCTCAAAACTTCGCTGGCTTACAACAAATTTTGAAACTCTTAGAATGGAAGAAAATGAAACCTTTAATGACTTTTATGCCAAGTTGAGTGACATTATTAATTCTAATTTTATTCTTGGTGAGAAAATTTTCGACTCTCGCATTGTTCGAAAAATCTTACGATCACTACCTGAACGATTCCAACCCAAGGTTACCACCATTGAAGAAACTAAGGATATCGATCATCTAAAAGGGGAACAATTGGTTGAAAACTTTCAGACTTTTGAATCAACTATACGTCAATCTAAAAATCAAAAGGCGTTGCTTTAAAATCTACAAAGGTTGACTTGGAGTCTTTTGATGATGAGGCAGAATTTAACCATGAGATTATGGCTTTTATAGTGAAAAAATTAAAAAAAATAATTTTAAATAAAAAAAAACTAATCTTAAGGCAAAATCTGGAAAGTTTGGTGATTAAAGTAAGAATGTGGCTAAGTTTGAAAAGAAAAGTTCAAAGGTTCAGAACCAAAATATGCATTGCTTTGAGTGTCAAGGGTATGTGTTAGCCTAAGAGCTTTTTAATTAGATTTTTATGATTTTAATAAGTTATTTTCTTCATTAAATTGATTTAAAAAGAATTATTTTTATTTGTTTCAAAAAAGGTAAGTGTTGACACTATATGACTAATGAGTTGACACCTTAAGCCATTTGTGCTAACTCTTTACATCAAATAAGTTGACACTAAGTGTTTTGTCAAAGAACATTTTGAGTAGATACAAATTGATATTTGAGTCCTACCTAAAGGCTAAGTATGCTTAAAACTCTCAAGTGTGCTGACACCTTAACATGTTTGTCTAAGACATTTCAGGTATTTGTTTGAGTTGACATCAAACTAGTTTGGATTGACACATTTAGTATTGGACTGGAATCCAAGCAGTTGAGCAAAATGAGTCAAAACATAAAGAATTTGAGTCGACACCTACACAAACCTTGCAGGATTCACTTTGGGTCAACACCAACGCTATTTGAGTTGACACTAAGTATTTCGTCGGATTCCTGAATTCGAAAAAAATGAGTCAACACCAAAGCTAAATGGGTCAACACCAAAACTTCAAGACAATTCTCGACTTCAACTCAAACGGGTCAACACCAAAGGTTTATGAATCGACATAAAGGTTCCCTACGGGAACAATCTATTTGGGTCGACACCAAATGACTTTGAGTTGACTCCAAAACAACTGAGACCGTTTGCCATTTTTTGAGTCGACACCAGATCAAAATGAGTCAACTCTAAAACTACCGAGGCTAATTACAATTTCACGAGTCGACACCAAAACGAAGATGAGTCGACACCATAAATTACAGTAGCTTGCCAAATAAAAAGGGTCAACACCAAAGACGATATGAGTCAACACCAAAGGTCTCTCCTGAAAAACTAAAGTAATGATTGAGTCGACACCAAAAGCTCCATGAGTCGACACCAAAAGCTCCATGAGTCGACACCACCGTGTGGACGAGGAAGATACAAAATTTGTGTCGACACCATTGAAAAAAATGAGTCAACCTAATCACTTGAGGAACTAAGGTATTTTGAGTCGACACAAAATGATTTTGATTCGACCCCTGCGATATATTTTAAATCTCGCGCTGGTTCCAACGGTTGGATTTCAGAGGATTAATTGCCTCCACCAACCCACCAACGGTCATTTACTTTAGATGGCTATAAAAGGAGTTAAGATTTAGAGCTTTAAAAAAATTGGAACAACTGGACACTATTCTATTGCTTGAATCAAAAGCTCAAATTTTCAAGAAAGTATTTATTACTCATTAACTCCTCCAGCCAATTCTCACCTCTTTGTATTCATTTATTTCCAATCATTTGTAAAGAGAGTGAGTAAGTGAATATTTTATTCCCATACATTTATTGTAATAGAGGGTGAGTCACCCTTAATCTTTTAAGAGAGTGTGTGATACTCTTTAAAGAAGAGCTCAAGAGATATCAGAAAAAATATGAATTATTTTGTAGGATCTCCTTGAGGCTGTAAAAGGCTTTAAATGCGCCCGTGAAACATTCTATCTTAGTAACAATTCTCAAGGGGAGTCTTGAGGAGTGGACGTAGGTTTGGAAGAAGCCGAACCACTATAAGTTTTAGTGTCCAGTTCAATTTCTCTCTCCATAACCTCTTTAATTTCTTCATTGCTTTATTTCTTGCTATACTTGTTATGTTTGTTTAAGAAATTAAAAGGTTTTGAAAAAGGTTTTAAAATAGTTAATATTATTTTTAAAACCCAATTCACCCCATCTTGGGTTACCTCGGTCTTGTTGGAGGCAAATTGCCAAGATCATTGATTTGTATACGATTTTTCAAAAAATAAAAACTAGATGGGCAATTGCTGAAACGGGCTCCAGATAAATTTTTTTTGATGTCGAACGATCAAAATAAGAACCCGTGCCACCACAATTAATTTAGATGAAACTTTTTGGTTTTTTCTTCAACTACGAACTTTGATTCTCCGAGTTAAAGCTTCCAACAGACCTTCTACTATATTCCTGATGCGATTCGTGAACGTAGTATGAGTTACGATCCTTCGAGGACTGGTATTGGCAGAACCTGGACAACCTTAGTCTTGAAAGACAACTTCTGAATTTGGTTCAGTCTACCCGCATATTTATAGGCTATAGCAGGGACCTGTGAAGTAATTATGACATAGACTTCTAGTGTGATCTAGATACCCTTCTAGCGATTTCTGTAAATATGCAAACCTCTTAACGGTTTCTATAATTATGAAAATTTTGCAGCGATTTCTATAATTTTCATAAAAGACTAAATTACGGTTCATGCCACTAAAAAACTGTAATTGTACTTCTAGTCATAATCTCAAGACCTAACTGCATTAAACTCCTATTATTAAATGCTTAACTCATCTCTCCATGTTAAGATTGTCGATACTTGCCAATTAAATTTAATTACTGATAATTTAATTTAATCGACATATTTAAAAAATTTTAAGCCATTTCGCTTAATTTATTTGACTGTCGGATAATTAAATCCACCTGTACCATTTGATCCAGCCAAAACTTATAAGCTTCCTTAAGGGGGTAGCGTCAATCCCGAACAATCAGGACGTAGATTCCATTAATAATTAATATTTACCATATAATTAATACCACTATCCAACTCGTCGGGACTATAGACCCATAAAAGATGGTATCCTCTAATGAATCAAAAGAACGAATATTAAATATACGTAAATAATAATTATTTCAGGATTAAGAGCATAAGCACTAATAATAACCTTATGGTGTGAATTAATTTATATAATCAGTATAAAATTAATTACCCCAATGTAGTACTGTTCAATACATACAAAGTGTACTAGCACAACGAGTCGAAACAATAGACGACGCTATTATCTATTTTTCGTAACCAAGGAAGACCTATTAAAACTCTGTGCTTTAGTTATACCGATGGTTTGTCCAATTCCATCTAAACTGGGAACAAAAATTTATATTCTGTAAGAACCTATAACCTGGTTTTCTGTGTGCAAGACGTACTCTACATACTAAATTAAATACTTTACAAAATAAAATATATTCATGCATAACATTAAAGAAATAATATTGGATTTATTACTCATTAAGATTCACATAAAATAAAAAAATTAAATATATTAAAAATAAAATTAAATACTAATGCCAATAAAATCTATGGTTTTTAGTATACAATCATGACAATCTCCCACTTATACTCAAAACCATGCTATCAGACACCTGACTCCCCTGTCCTCTACATGACTGTCAAAAGTTTTAGTTGGTATGCTATTTGTAAAATGATTTGTAAGACTGTCTCATAATGCAATCTTGGTCACAATAACATCGCCACTCTGTACAATTTCTCGTATTTAGTGATACTTATGCTCAATGCGCTTTCCTTTCTTGTGGACTATTAGCTCATTCGAGTTTGCAACTGCTCTGTTATTGTCATAATAAAGTATAATAGCTGACTGAACTGAAGGCACCGCATTTAGATCTAACAGGAAGTTCCTGAGCCAAACAGCCTCTTTGGCTACTTCGGAAGCTGTCACGTACTCGACCTTCATGGTGGAATCAGCAATGCAAGACTACTTGATACTTCTCCAACTAATAGCTCCACCTCTCAAGGTAAACATATATGCTGAGGCAGACTTATAAAAATCTTTATCTGACTAAAAATTCGAGTCTATGTACCCTAAAGGTACTAGACTATCATCTTGGTAAACTAACATATAATCTCTAATCCTTTTTAGGTACTTGATTATATTATTTACCGCAGTCCAATGCTCCTACCCTAGGTTAGATTGATATTTGCTAACTATGCCAACGACAAAGTAGATGTCGAGTCTTGTACAAGCATAGCATACATTAGGCTTCCTACTGGCAAAGCATAAGGAACAACCTTCATCTTCTCTGTCTCATCAAGTGTCATAGGACACTGATCCTTGAATAGAGTGATTCCATGGCTGAAAAGGAGAAATCTTTTCTTAGAATCCTACATGCTAAAACGATAAAGGATATCATCGATATACTTTGTTTGTAATAAGCCCAACATCCTTTATTTTTGATCTCGCAAAAACTTGATCTCAAGAATGTGACTGGCTTATCCCAAGTCTTTCATATCGAACTGCCTAAATAACCATACTTTTACAGAAGATAATACCCCTACATCGTTTTTTATGAGCAAAATATCATCTAAATAAAGTACTAAAAAGACCACTACGCTTTTGTCACGCTTCTTATACACACAGGACTCATTTGGACTTTGATGAAAACTATAAGATTTTATGACTTGATCAAACCGAGTATTCCAAGACCTCGATACCTACTTTAGTCCATAAATGAATCTCTTAAACTTGCACAATATGTGCTCATGTCCCTTTATTATGAAACTATTTGGTTGTACCATATAGATACACTCGTCAAGACTTTCGTTAAGGAAAGCTGTCTTGACATCAATTTGCCAAATTTCATAATTGAAATGAGTCGCAATGGATAAGAGAATCCAGATACACTTAAGTATGGCTACCGGTGAAAAGGTTACTTCATAATTGATTCATTCTTTATGAGTGAAACCTTTTGCAACAAAGCCTATCTTTGAAGGCTTCAACCTTCCCGTCTTCTCCTCTCTTCCTCTTATAGATCTATTTACATCTGATGGATTTTATCCCTTTAGGTGGTTCTACAAGTTCTCAGACCTAATTGAAATACATAGACTCCATCTCTAAATTCATAACTTTTTGCTAAAGATATGCATCTTTGTCATGGAGTGCTTCATTGTAGTTACAGGGTTCGGTATCCAGTTCTACCGGGATCTTGCCAAAAGACTCTTCCAAGTGTTAGGGTTGGTATGTTGAAAACTATATTTTTAGTGTTTAATTTTATTTTTAAATAAAAATAATTTTTTATTTTATGAAAATTTTTATAAGCAATGGAGTGTATCATTTTTTAATGTTTGCATGGATGTTCGATATTCTGTATAGTATTTAATCTCGTGTGTAGAGTACGGTTTGCACACCGAAGATTAGATTTTAGATTCTTGTAGAATATAAGTTTTATGTTCACATTTTAGATAAAAATGGATATACCATCGGTACAATTGTAGCACAGAGTTTTAGTAAGTCAGTATTTGTTACGGGAAACAGATAATAGCGTCGTCTATTGTTCCGACTCTCTGTGCCAGTACACTTTGTGCGTATTGAATGGGACATTTGGGATAATTAATTTTATACTGGCTATATAAATTAATTTACACTCCAAGGTTATTATGAATAGTGCTTATCCTCTTAATCTTGAAATAATTATTGATTTGCATATATTTAATATTC
>JAOTRH010082420.1:0-17090 GCA_034768845.1 Heliamphora exappendiculata
CTTGCCAATTAAGGTTTGTTAACTTTATCCATTATACCAAAAAGGAACCTTAAACAACATTAAGTTTTATTACCTTTATCTATTATACAAAAGAAACCTTAAACATTAATGGACATGCATGTGACATGCAACATTTCCTTTTTTTCTTTGTCTTTAATTACTTTTCTCCATTTGTTTTTCTATTTTTATGGAGGTGCTTGACAAAATTACTATTAATATTTTTAGCTTCTTATTACTAATTTTAGTTATAAATTATAAATTTTTTCAAATACTTATAACTTATATCTACTTTTTTTATTTTAGTTATCAGTTACAATTTTTAATAAATACTAACAGCTTCAGCTATAAATTACTAGTATTACTTTTTCCTATCTTTCATATATATATACTAACAAATTTATTTAGGTTTAAAAATATTATTAAACATAATCTAACGAGGATAGCATAGTATCTGTAGTGATACAAAAGCTCGTTCGAAAAAAAAAGAATAAAAGTGGATAAACACTTAATTGGTTTGCCTCTTAGAGAAATAATGAATTTGTCAAGCAAGAGAAATAATGAAGAAAAATGGACAGAAATTAAAATAAAAAATTGATGAACAGTCTAATTTATAAATCGTTTACTATTTTTTATCTAGTATAAGATATTTAAACAAGTAACATCTATCGGCATTAAAGTTTTAACGCGTAAGGTTTTTTGAGACAAAAATACTCTAAAATAAATAAATTTATTTGTATCTTTTTAAAAATGTATAAAAAATACAAATAAATTTATCTGTATTTTATTGAAAGTATATGTAAAAAATACAGATAAATTTATTTGTCTTATTAAAAGTACGTATAAATAATATATATAAATTTATCTATACCTTTTCAAAATATGTATAAAGAATACAGATAAATTTATCTGTCTTTTATTGAAAGCACGTGTAGAAAATACAGATAAATTTATCTGTCTTATTGAAAGTATATATAAAGAACACAAATAAATTTATTTGTGCCTTTTTAAAACATGTATAAATAATGTAAATAAATTTATCTATTTTATTATCTGTGTTGATATGCAAATAGATAAATTTATATGTGCCTTTTTAAAACATGTATAAATAACACAGATAAATTTATTTGTTTGTATTATCTGTGTTGGTATACAAATAGATAAATTTATCTGTTAGGTATAAATAAACAGACAGATAAATTTATCTATTTGCATTATCTGTGTTGATATGTAAACAGATAAATTTATCTATTTGCATATTAAATAAATGAATATCAAATAGATAAATTTATCTGTTTGTTATGCAAAATAGCTAAATTTATCTATTTACGAGGTATTTTTGAAAAAAATTACGCAATTAGACATTGCGTGTTAAAATTTTTACTGAAGAATTTTATACGTTATAACTTTTTTTTTTTTAATTTTTGACTAAAATCCTCAATTTATAAATTTAGCTTTATTATACATATATATTGTACCATAAAAAGATTTTGAGTTAATCACTTTTTTGTCATATAAAAAACTCTACAGTAGCTATAGACATTATTGAGTGAACCCCATAAACCTTAAGTTGTGCTATTATTTTTTTTGTTTTTTGTTTTTTTTTTTGTATAACTTTCGTCTAGTACATAGAATGTGCATAGAATTTATTAGAACCCGACATTTTAGTGTGGGAGCAAAAGATTAAACCCGAATTTAAAAAAAAAAAAAAAAAAACATGACGTGGATGACACCAACTTGTGGCCACCCCACTTGAAGTTATCTTCTTCATTTTATTTTATTTTTGTTATTATTGTTAAACACTTGTCTCTCTAGTGTACATTTAGTAAGAGACAGAGAGGTAGTGGCATATTCTTACATGAATTTTTCATGAGATAGATAAGTACGAAGATATGCGTATGATAATGTTATATTACTTTTTTTTTTTTTTTTTATAGTTTTTTTTTGGGTTCTCTAAAAGTAAGAAATTTTTTATTTTAAAGTTTAGCTTTTAAATCATTAATTAATTTGTTATCATGAAAAAGTCTATAACTTTTATTCAATGGAATCTTAATAATACTCTTAATAAAATATTAACTTTACGTTCAATATATATGTAAGTAAAAAACAATCTCAAGTACTACAAATAAAAGGTATACATATTAAATATTTTAACAAAAAGTAAAAAATAAAAAACAAAACAACTATTCCAAACAATCTTAAAAGTTATCATTCCAAGTAAAAAAATAAAAATTTGTTTTAGTTCATATTAAAACTCTCACTTTTGGCTCGTATATTGGGGGTGTTCAGCTAATTTTCATAGCTTAGTTTTTAGTTTTTTTATTTTAATTTAAATTATAAATAATAATTTTTTTTAAAGATTCACAATTTCTGCTCAAGCTTTAATTACTTTTTTTTTCTATTTCAACTGCGAACTATAATTTTTACTAAATATTTATAATTTTTATTATAAATTATAATTTATAAATTATTAATTTCAACAATTCCATACACCCTATTATATCTCTGGTGAGTGTAGCATGCCCAATTTTTAGTTCATTAATAAGTTTTCATTCATTTTTTAGGCCGCTCAAGTTGGGCTTAGCTCGTTGAAGCAAGATAAGAGGGTGTAAATAACTTGTTAATTCGGTTTAATTCGTCAACTCTATCCAATTCAACCCGCGCAAGTTGTGCAAGTAAATGGGTTAGGTTGGATGAATTGAATAAAAAAATAAAGAGAGTTGGTTGCAAGTTTATATTTTTTTCAGTCCGCCATTAACCTAACCCGCTTTATAATATATATTAGTTATCGATTTTTTACATACGATGAATTTTAACCTAATATACATATTTATATTTATATGTTTTTTATATTTTATAAGGAACATAATAAAATATTTATGATTTTAGTTATTACTTTTTTGTATTGTGAACTTTTTTTTTAATAAGTATATATTATAAATATTATTGTTAGAGATATTTAATTAGGTTATTACTATTATTATTGTTGAATGATTAACGATATTTGTAGTTAATTTTTTGCTTGACGTGTTAAATATAATTTTTTTTTAAAAAAAATTGTAATAGGTTACTAATTTAAGAAAATAATCTCAAATGTTTATAATTTTTCAACTCGCTAAACCGTAAATTGAAATTGCCAAAAAACATCACCTAAACCGTTAGTTTTGATGATAAGTGGGTTGAAAAGATAGTCACCCGCTAAAGGTGAGTCGATAAAAATTTTTCTTTCACCCATCCCAATTCAAATCACGCACCGCTCTAACTGTAGAGCCAGCGATAAAATCTATCAATAAAAAAATTAAACTAATTGAAGATTAGTAGTCACACAATTAAATTACATTAATACTAAAAAAATAAATAATAAGTATGATTTAGAGAGTAAATTATTAAATATTTTAGATTAATTTTGATTAATATAATCCAGTCATGTGTCTATCAATTTTTAATTAATTTAATTTTTTATATAGAAGATTTCTTCAACAAACAATAAACGTTGTGTATCATGCAACTCAATCAAGCGTGGCTGTTATACAATAGAAATAGAGGCCAAAAATATTGCAAGAGGAGCGGAAATCTATTATTCCGGCTTGTTTGTGATGCATTCTCCCATTTGGATATATGACTCCAATCTTAAGAGAAAATAGAAATGTGATTTTAGATTTATATAATTTTTATGTTTGAAATGAGTAAGAAAAATAAACTAATTTATAATTATTTATTCAGCTAAGATTTATATTTTTAAACTAAGTAAGAATTATATTTTCATCTTTTCCCATAGTATTCTTATATTTCAGAGTCAAATTGTTAAAACTTTGAGTCTTTTTAAGTTTGACAATTCCTATTTAAGGAATTGAGGTGTTTTAATTGTTTTTGGAGTTTATATCGTTATAAAACTCCTAAATTAGATAAGAGTTGTATTGTATAGTATTTCTTTTGTCTTGTGGTTCTAGAGTTTGAATTTTTGTAAAACTCCTAAACTTGGTTTGAGTTGCAGTTTCTAAGTTTAATTTTTTAGTTTCATAAGGATAGTATATCTTAGAATTAAAGTTTGATTGAATTTTGAAGATTATAGTACAAGCTTATAAAGCTCAAGAATATAACATAATAGAGCAGACTTGTGGATCTTAGAGCAAAGGATCTGTTATTTCACCGCTCGAGCAATGAAAAATTTGCTTGAGCTAACAAACGCCTAATTAAATGTCCTAGTTCCTTTGAACTTCGAATTGCTAGCATGGACTTGCCTTCCTCTTCTATAAATATAGGGTTGATTTTTTAATTCCAAGTATGGATAGAATAAATAGATCTTCAGAGAACAATTAAAATTCACAGTCTAAAGTTTCTTTCAAGGTTGAGGGATTCAACTTGAAGATTATTCTTGATCGTCTTAGATAGACTATTAAGATTATTTTAATAAATTCCTAAGACTGCATTTGGAGGATTTTTTTAGCGTAAAGTATTAAGAATTCAATACTTTTGTGAAGCATTGAGATTCAGTGTGATAGTGATCAAATACAGTGAACGGTAGACGTGGATTCAGCAAACAAAACCAAGGGCATTTAGGTTGAGCATTTAACTAAAGTCTGTAAGTGATCTTATAATTATTCATTAGCATAGTACTTGATTTATCTTAACCTTGACTAATTTCATGATTTTTATCCGATCTGATTTTTTCACATAAAAATTCATGAGTTTTGTTCATGTAATTGGTTTATTTTTATTGCTGGCGATTGTCTAATCTGACCTTAGAATAATTCACCAGTTTATATATGTTTTCACATTTGCTGAACATAAAATAATTAAATATTATAATTATTTTTTTCACAATGAATAAGAAAATTTAAGTCTAATTAATTTTTAAAAAAATGATCTTCTGGATATGGTTCCAAAACTAATCCAAATATTTGAATATGGTTGATTCCTCCAAGTATTAAATTACTAAGTTAGATTCCTAGCAATTACGTTGTTATTCATCCTTATGATTCTCATCATCTAGACATGGGACAACTGAACAAAGCAATAATGAAAATTCTGTAGTGTGCACTCTATTGATTAGTTTTTCTAGTTTTGGTTTTAGTTATGACAACATTTAAAGTATATATTTATTATAACAGTTTTAGAGTTGGTTAGGACTATTTTAAGCTCTGCGGTGTGCACAGTAACAAGCTATAATATATACCCTTTGGTTATTGCAATTTTCGTTTTGGTATTTTTACTTTGGGTTTAGTTATAGTAATTTTAGCTCAAAATGTGGTTATTTGAACTTTGGCATTGTTAATTTCAAGTTTGGTTTTAGGTTAGTTTAACTTTGGTTTTTGTTATATAAATTTAGCTTCAGTTAAGGGTGATTGACAGAAATTTCAAAAAGTTTATTTTCTATTTTTATTTTAGAACTAACTATTTTTTGTAAAATTAGTCATTTTAGTATTAATTTTCTAAAATATTAGGTTTCCTAATTTAAGTTCTTTAAGTTTCCTATTTTGTTGCTAACTTAATCAACAAAAATTTGATTTGATTTGATTTATTTTCGATCTAATGTATTAGTTTTTTTAAAAAGTTTTTCCTATTAAGTTTAGGCGGGTACTATTATAAATAACGATACAAGTTTTTGGACCATTCAGATATTGATTAATAAGAGTTTCTCTCATTTGTATTTATTTTCTAAATTCAATATGCTTGTTAATTTTGTTTCTAGTGATCTTTTAACCGATACTGTATAATCCCACTCTGAACTGTTCACATCACTTGTGTCAGCTGGCACCTAGTAGGGGAAAATTATTTAATTAATTTCAAATTAACATGTGACATTATATATATATAAATATATGATATTATTAGTCAATAAAAAGTATCAATGTACACTAATAAGATCACTTTTTATTTTTTATCTACCCAACAAGGTGTAGGCCACCATTATTCTATTTAAAAAAAATTTGATTACAAAATTGAATAAAAACATCACATAAAAACATGTCACACAGTGCTCCAGAACAACCAAACAATAACTAAATGACTTCAAAGTTAAAGTCTTATACCAAGTGACATTTGGCCCAATAATATTGGTATTTGCCTTCAAATGAAAAGTTCGAAATTCAAATTTTACAAAGTGTAAAATGTGAGAATTGTAGGTGTATAAGTATTTATCACTAATAAAAAAAAAAAACAGTCTTGTCTCCAATATAATTGGCACAAACAAAACTGTAGATGTGCATCTTCCCCCTGACCCTGAAAATAAAAATAATGCAGACCGCGTAAAATGTGATAAGCTATACAGATGATACAATGAGATAAGATTCTATATTTGTAAATGAATATTTTTTTATTTTTTATTTTTTATTTTTAGGTACTCAGTGGAAAGGATTGGCAGTGAAAGGATGAGGGATCATTTCATTTTGATGTGCGAAAAGGCACAGTGGCACTAAAAAGTGGTGGTGGGAAGAAAACGGATTTATCTCACCTCAAATGGAGGAGATAAAGGCCCCTATCTTTTGGGCTAGTGGGGGGAAGATTATTTATCATCACTTAATTTGACTAATCATATCATAGTTTCATTATTAATTTAGAGAACAGTTTTTGACAGGAGAAGTCCTCTTTTTTTTGGTTTAAAATGAATTTATTTTGATGATTTGAATCGTTTATTTTATTGTTTTAAGCGTATATATTATTATTGTAAAAAATTAAATTAATCGAACAAATTATGTTTGTGTTAATAAAAATAAATTATAATTTTTATTTTATTTTATCAATACATATGTAATTTGTTAAGATAGTTACCGATATTCGATTAATTTTATTTTTTATAATAAAATTTATTTTATTTAGAATAATAAAATAAACGGTTTAAATTATCAAAATTATCTATTTTAGACCCAAGAAAAATACAACTCGACTTAGAGATAGTTAATTAGTTTGTGAGTTAGTTAGCTTGTAGTGAGATTAGTTAGGTTGTTAACTGTAGTAAAGTGATTTAGTTAGATGATATGTGAGCTGGATATATTACAGCTGTAATAAAAAAAAAGTGAGGTAACGAGAAAATTCTTCTTCAAGGTTTACGTGGTATCAGAGCGATTACGACGAAAGTCGAAGATCCTGTAATTTTTTTCGGTTGGTCTCTTCTTCTTCAATCGCCTGTCTATTTCTTCGATCTACTGCGCAGATCATTCATGCAAACTTTAACTTCTCAATCCAATTATTCATCAACTGTTGGTCAATCGAACTTACCGTGTGCCCTAACTCTTCCGCCTTCTCTTTCGTTCCTTATTGCAAATTTCTGTTCTTCCGTTACGGTAAAGCTTGAGATTTCCAATTATCTTGTCTGGAAAACTCAGATAGAAAAATGCATTACGTGCAAATGCTCTCTTGCAATTCGTCGATGGTACTGTCCTTCCTGTGAATTCTTCCATTGTCGATTCAACTTGAGTTCATGTTTCGAATCCTGATTTCGTTATTTGGCAAACGATTGATCGAATGCTTCTATCTTGTATAACCGCAACTCTTTCTCCTTCAATTTTGCTTAATGATGTTAGTATTAATCATACATTTCAAGTATGGTCTGCCCTAAAATCAAATTTCTATTATTTGTCTCGCTCTCATGTCCATTATTTGAAGAGGCAACTCTTTCAATTGACAAAAACATTTTCAATGGATGAGTAGCTTGTGGCTACTGGATCTTCAATTCCTGAAGAAGATTTAGTATTCCTCACTCTGAATGGGTTATCGGCTGAGTATAACTCATTGAAAACTTGTATTAGGGCTCGATCCGATCTTCGCACCTTTCATGAACTCGCCTCTATACTAAAGGCTGAAGAACTTCATATTAATCAATGAAGCCATCCTCATTGATTTATTATTATAACAGTACAAAATAGGAATGGCAAGCAAATCTAAAAAATATTAAATACTGGAGAAATAAGGAAAAATAAGGTGGGATCAATGATATTTTGGAGATAGTTTTTAAAATTTAACGAAATGATACCAATAAGATTTATAGATAATATAATAAATAAATAATAATAATTGATAAACTAATAGAATTAAAAATATAAAATCTAAAAAATAAAAATAAGAGATAATTAATAATATTTTAATAATTTAGACTTCTAATATTTTTTTAAATAAATTTTATAAATGTATTCATACTTAAAAGAAATTTTACTTTTTTGTGATTGGTGAACGAGGCGGGAAAAATAGGATAGAGAAATCAAATTCCATCTATACTCTATTTATTATCCGAGGCAACAATAACTCATACATAACGGAGCGACAACGTACGATGTGGAATAAATTACCATTCTTATAGATTAAGGGTTAATAGGCTGTGTCTTTTATTAGTTTTATTAGTATGAATAAATATGACTTTTTATTTAATTAATTAGGATAAATATATAAATTCTAAATAAATACAAATAACTACCTGTTATTTTTGTAATTTTCCCAATTCTTACATAATTTATCACATACATTATAAAAAAAATTAGTTATTTTTAGAGTTCATTAATTATTAGTTCTATTTAAAATATTTGTATAAGTAGGTAGAGTTTTATTTTTAAATTTAAAAATTAATTATGACATATTTGTTCTTATTTGGATAGAGTATCTGCCTGTTTAGTACATATTTACAGTTTTTTGTTTTTTATTTATAATAATAAAAAAACATGTTTTTATTTATTTTTTATAAAAAAAATAAAAAAAATAAAAAAATATTTGATAAATAGATATTTAAAAAGTAGAAATCGCAAATGGTGACTAAAGATTTTTATCACAAAAAAAACTTATATTATCCTAATCTAAAAAAAAACGAGAATTACTTTTAACCGCTCACCACGAGGTTCGTACCCACAACTACCGAGTTAAATAAGTGTCATTAGACTATAATTATCTTAACTATACTTACACGTGTGTTAAATTAGTTAAAAAAATAAAAAAAAAAATAAAGAGAACTTAATTTTGAAGAAGTGAGACTCACAACCTATCATGAGTAACATAAAACCCTTTTATAAGGGATATGAATTTTGCATTATCTGATTAAGATCTCTCAGTTTATCTTATAAGATACATTTCACATTTAATTCACTAAATAAAAATTCAAAATAAAAAAAAAATTATACATATTTCCGTACCACAAAAAATACAACATTTTGGTACAAACGTCGATAGAGGAGTGATCCCCTCAATCTCACAGCATATGGAATACTTGCCTTTTTATCTTTCTATCTTCAAGTGGAGGAAGAGGAGAGTAGTCAAATGGACAATGGCCATTGTGATCAAAGATTAAAATGATTATAAAGATTTGGACTCCATGTGGGCCACCGTCACTTGCATTGGTCGGTGTAGATTGTTACGTCTTGCTATTATAAATAATAAAATATGATAATAAAAATAAAATATATCTACATCTAAATACAAAAAAATTTATAATTGTGTGGCTCTTAAAATTTTGAACGCCACATAATTTCACTAATTTTAAGAGCTAAAAGAGTCATTAGTTGTGGTTGATTAATAGTGATGTGTGCTCAAATTGTTTTCCAATTGGAAAAATGAATCCCATGAATTTTTTAAAGGACATGAATTTTTTTTCTCTTAGTTTGTGATATTGAATATACTCATCAATAGTCGCGAAAGCAAAAAGAAGATGAAAAAAAATTCATGAGAGAGCATTAGCACTCAAGACTTTGGATTTAAGGGTTTGTTTCTTAATAGGTATTAAGTTTAAAATCTCTTATATGCTATTAATTTTTTGAAATCAGTTCATAATTTTAATTGGAACTCTCGCAAATAAATAGTGAGCTTGATTCTTTAAAAATTACTTAAAATGCACGTAAATTAATCCCAACACTCGGAGATATCAAATATATATATATATATATATAGATGATTCAAATGAATGATGGCCCAACAAAATGTTTGGAAGAATAGAAATAAAAGATTTGTCAATAATTTTATCATTACTATAATTTGAAAAAGTTTTCCAAAATGGGGAAATAAGTACCTAAGAAAGTGCTGCTACCATTCTTGCCTATCTATCTATTCTAATAAAACAAATGACATAACAAAAAAGAAAATAGCTTCTTTAGACTATACAAAGTTCTAACTAGCCTATAGACTTTTTCTTTAGGTCCAGAAAAATTCTCAGGTTGTTCCACGTAGATTTTCTCGTCTAAATCTCCATTTAGAAAAGCTGTCTTTACATCCATCTGATGTATCGTTAGATTTCATAATGCCGCAATAGCGATTATCATACGAATTGAGATTATCCTGGATACAGGAGAATAAGTATTAAAGTAATCTAGACATTTCTTTTGTCTGTATTATTTGATAACAAGCCTAACTTTGTACTTATCTATTGATTTATCTGCTTTCATCTTCCGCTTGAAGATTCATTTGTAGCCAAAAGACTTATTACCTTATGGTAAATTCACTAGTTTTCACGTATGGTTTTACAGCATGGAATCAATCTCTCTTTTAATTGCTTCTTTTTAAAACGGAGCCTCAGGACAGCTCACAGCTTTCTTGTACGTACGAGACTCATTTTCTAACAAGTAGGTTAGAAAATCTAAAGCAAAAGCGGTTAATTTCTTAGCCCGTTTGCTACGTCTTGACTCTATATAAATTTCCTCTTCTTGATCTCTACTGTTATCATTAGTAGGATGAAAAGTCCGTTTTAGTGAACTGGACTCTTTTATGGATCTATACGAAAATATGTGTTCAAAGAACGACACATTTCTAGACTCCATAACAGTATTCTTGTGAATATCTGTTACTATAGACTCATACACAAGATATCGATAAGTACTGTTATTTTGCGCATAATCAAAAAAAACACAATCAACGGTTTTTGGACCTATTTTCTCCTTCTTATGAGGTATGGCTACGTTCACAAGACACCCTCATATTCTTAAGTAATTATAGGTAGGCCTACTACCCTTAAACAACTCATAAAGTGTTTTGTCACTCCTCTTGCGAGGTACCAAATTCATGATGTGATTAGCGGTGATTAGCGGTGATAACCGCTTCACCCCACATGTTCTGAGGCAACCTAGAACTCACCAACATAGTATTCATCATATCCTTCAAAGTACGATTTTTACGTTCAGCAGTCTCATTCTGCTGAGGTGAGTAAGCCGCAGTGGTTTGGTAGATAATTCCATACTCAGCACAATATCCACCAAACGGTGATTCATATTCACCACCTCGGTCACTTCTCAACACCTTAATTTTTTTGCTAAGTTGGTTTTCAACTTCATTCTTGTACAGAATGAATTTGTTCAAAACTTTATCCTTACTCTTTAGCAAGTATATATTGCAGTACTTTGTACTATTATCAATAAACGTGATGAAATACTTATTAGCACTTGGAGTCTGAACATATTTCAGATCACGCACATCCGTGTGAATTAAACCCAGTGGCTCAGTACTTCTTTCAACCAAGTGAAATGAAGACCTAGTTAACTTAGCATCCACACAAGTTTCGCACTTGTGAGTTTTATCAATGTCAAATCAGGTATGTGCTCCAAGTTAATTAATCTACGCATAGACTCATAATTAACATGACATAGTCTACCATGCCACAAAATGGAAGACTCAAGCACATAAGCAACAAGGAATTTCATTTTATTAGTAGTGAGAATGACAGTCATTATATTCATCTTGAATAGACCATTGGTCACAAAATCTTTTCCCACATACATTCCTGCCTTAGACGGTGTAACTCTATCTGCCTCAAAGACCATTCAAACCCCATGCTTACTCAACAGAGACCCGGATATCAGATTCTTTCGAATATTTGGCACATAGAGCACATTATTCAATGTTAGCACTTTTTCGGATGTCATCTTGAGGATCACCTGGCCTTGCCCCAACACATCTGAGATAGCTGAATTTTTTATATACAGCTTCTGACCATGGGCCACCATCTCAATGATATTAAACATCTGTCTGTCACAGCAGAAATGGCGAGTGACTCCTGTGTCTATCCACCATTCTTGTGGATTTGAGCCTACCATATTCACCTTATATACCATGGCTGAGAGATCAATATTTGAGACCCCTCAGTTGCCTCTGCTATATGAGCTTAAGCTTGAAAATTCTTCGGCTTCTTGCACTCTGAAGTACGATACTCAAACTTGTCATTGTTAAAGCATTTTTTTTAGAATTTCTCCTTATGTTTTTTGGCAATATGACCTCTTGGTCCTAGTTTGACTTTCTTGTCAAACCTTGTGTTGGTATGCCTGTCATGAACACTATTCTTTTCTCTTAAAGATTTTCAACTTCTATCACATTGGCCATGTTGGAGTTGGACCTGACACTCTTGCTCCTTGCTCGATTCTCTTCCTCAACATTCAGCTTAAAAAATAGAGCCTCTAGAGTCATCTCCTTGTTCTTGAACATTAGATAACTCTTGAATTCCTTCCATGTTTCAGGAAGTTTGTGGATAACTGCAGCCACTAGGAATGCTTCACTGAAGAACATCCCTTCTACTTTGATCTCATTCATCAAAATCTGAAGCTCTTGGACTTGTATCGTCACAGATTTTGAGTCCTTCATCACATAATCAAGGAACCGGCACACTATGAACTTCTTAGAACTGGTACCCTCAATTTTGTACTTTCGATCTAAGGACTCCAACAGTTCCTTAGCAGCCTGTGCCTTATTGAATATAGAGTACAATGAGTCATCTAGAGCATTTAGAACATAGTTCTTGCATAGATAATCGGCATTCTTCCAATTATCAACTGCCATTAACTTCTGAGTGTCTGTATTCTCGTTAGCAACTGGAGCTTCCTCCGTCAAGCATCTGGCCAGGTTCAGAGTGGTGAGATAAAATACCATTTTCTGTTTCCATCTCTTAAAGTCAACTCATCTTTCAAACTTTCTTGACTTGTCCACATGAGACAAAAGAACAGTTGGAACACCAGGCATAGGTGCACTTTGTTTTTCAGGAGCAGCTTGCTTTTCAGGAGCACTTTGTTTTTTAGTCGACATGTTTTTTGAAATAAGATCAATTCACATATTATATCTTTATAATGTCAACACTAAGAATAGAATAATAATCTAAACTTAATTCTCCCAAACATAGTCCATCATGTGGCGGGGTTCCAGGGGGCCGTGCCCCCTAGCTGTGTTCCTAGGGGCAGCGCCCCGGGCGGGAGTTTGAAGACAGCACCCCCGAAATCAAAACGATATGCAACATTGCTTATAGCAAGTGCTTTCAACGTAAACAGCAACCAGCGAATATGTCGACACAAACGGAGAGAGGTGTCGACACAAAAGAGCCGAGAATTCAATCAGAGAAATGTATCGACACTAAGAGAGAAAGGTGTCGACACAAAAGAACCGAAAGATCCAACTCAACACCAACAGAGAAATGTGTCGACACAACCAAAAAAATGTGTCGACACAAATAAACCGAGAGTTCTGTTCAACACCAACAAAAGGATTGGGTCAACACCAACAGAAAAGGGGTCGACACAAACCAAAAGGGTTGACACAAACAAGAAAGGTGTCAGCACAATCAAGAAAGGTGTCGACACAAATGGCCAGAATCCCAAATTTCAGAAAACTGACTGGATTATAACGAAAATCAAATCACAATCTGGATTGATCTGAACATATTGTCTTGAACAAGATAATATTTTTCATATTCCAATGAAGAACTAGAATCCATAACCTTGTACATACTCACAGAAATGTTAGAAGCAGAACAATGTATTTTCTGGAGAAGAAAATAAGATCCAAACCAAGCAGATTTTTAAAACTGAATCTTTCTTAAGATTGTTGGAAAAAATCTAACGCAATATAATATACATGCACGTTGATCCAAAAAATACATCTTTATTAACATTCAACAATTACAATGTACTCAAATTATAGAAAAATAAAACAACATAAATAACATGGACAGAATATGCAAACCGATTCCTGCAAATGCAGTTTCCTTAATAATGATTCACCGCCTACCGAGGGTATTGTAGGTTTTCCACCGGCGTCACTCTTCCAGGATAAAACGGCTGACACGATCGTTGGAACACCACCAAGGATCGGCTACGAGCGCACCTCGTCTGTCTTTCTCTATCTCTCTCTCAACTTGCAATCAGAATATGTGTATCTCTCCTTTTGTTTTTACCTTACTGTTGTGTTTCTCTCTTTCTCTGTCAAAAAACTAAATGGGATAACAACTTTATATAGAATTTCTTTCCTAGAGAGGTTACAAAAGAATCAATAGCCAATGAATGGTATTGATTCTCAGAATTTATTTCCCAATTGAATGGCCAATTCAATTGCAAATAAATTCTGCTATTGAATTCTGAAATTCAATGGCCAATTAAATTCACAAAATTCCAACATTACCACCTCCCCTAAAGAAAACCGAAGAGGACCGTTGTAATTGTATTGAGAGAGAGAGAGAGAGAGAGAGAGTGTAATTAATTTACTTAAAAAGTATGAAATTGATTGTATTTGACCCATTCCACATGCGAGATTATTGTAATTTACACTTTTTTCTTCATTAGTGTAGAGTAAAGTGTTGAAAAAGGTGAATTTTGAATTGATTAGATCATGATTTTTAGTTAATTTTGGAGCAAAATATCTTTGAATTTGATTAATATTTTAGATGATTCCAAGTTCTAATTAGTTTATTCTCATGATAGAGTAATCATGGATTTTGTGGAATTCAAAACCATTAATTGGTGAATAAAAAATTGACTCCAAAAGTGTGACATTGAAGTTGGTAAAATATTGGTAATTAAACCCAATCCCACATTGCTTGAGAGATAAAAAATTAATGAGCATACAAAGCTCAAGTTGGAATATTGGTTTTGGGCCGTAAGGGATACCATGTTTTGTGGAAGGGGGAGAACCTACCCAATGGTGGATTCGACCCAAACTCCACGGGCGCCGTCCGTCCAACTAGCAGGTCATGCCGAGTCAGGCCGGGCCCTGGTCCGAAGGTTGCAGGAAGTGAGTTGTCGGTTCAGGCCAATCGTCATAACAAACCGGTGTCATGTCAGTTTGGTTGAAACCGAACTGTTACCTACAACGCATATAAAAAGGTTGTTTCGGCACCCATTTTGGACATCTAATATCCAGCCTCCATTTTCAAAACTCTGCTTCTGCATTTTTGTCACTGCTTAGTTCCCGATAAAGTTCAAGCATAGCAGCGTTCGTTGATGTGCGGATTGTCGTGCTTCATCTGCACACGGGGATCATTTTATCCTAGAGACAGACGTTCGTTTAATCGTAAGTACCGAGGCGATGACGTAATCTATCTTAAGGAGACCTCGTTCAACGCTGAACTCAATCCCAATCAATTCTGAAATTGTTCTGTAAGACTGTATTGTTTTCGGTATTTTAACAAAACATGTATTCAATTATTCCTTTCTATTCTGTTTTGGGTTTTCTGTTTCTCATTTGTTTTTGCATTTATTTAATTCAGTACTATTTTTCTTTTTAGTTTATGCATACAGAAGACTATTTTATGAAACAATGATGTGTTTTATTTTTATATTTTTTCAAAAAATAGTGTTTTTTGTTTAGTTTCTGGATTAGTTAATTTTTGTTCTAGTTTCTTTCGTAACACAGATTCCGAACATAGTTTATCAGTTTGTATCTGTTGTTATTATTTTTTATAGTATACCAAAATCATATCCGTTTAATTCTGATTTAGTATTACTAAAATCTTTTTTATATTTCAATGTTGTCCCAATTTAGTTAAATCGTCAAATTGTTGTATTTTTAATTTTTCAAAAATTAACAATTTTAAGACAGATTACGATTATACATTATATTCTGAAAAATATTGTCAGTATTTTGTTAATGAAAAATTAGTTTTAGGTACTTAAAATAGCGGCGATTTTATTTTTCATCCACCAACAAAATTTTTAACGCACGAGATTCAGTTTTAACGCGCGAGATTCAATTGGACCTTAAAACAGATAAATTTATCTGTATATTTTTAAAATATGTATAAAATACACAGATAAATTTATCGATCTTGCATAAATAAGCATATAGATAAATTTATCTGTATATTTTATACGTATTTTGAAAAGGTACACAGATAAATTTATTTGTGTGCTTTATACTTATTTTGAAAAGACACAGTATTCTTTATACAGATAAATTTATTTATCCACTTATTTATATGAGACAGATAAATTTATTTGTATACTTAATATATATTTTAAAATACACAAATAAATTTATCTGTCTTACATAAAATAAGACGACAAATAAATTTATGCAAGACAGATAAATTTATATATAATGCTTACAAATAAATTTAAATGTAATACTCTTCAAAATTCAAGTTTGATGAGACTTTTTCACGAAAATATATGTATTGAGATGCAAGTAATCCTCTCCTCTGTTGAGATTATGAATTTGTACACATACACGCGCGCACACACATATATATATATATATACTATTATTACAAGGCAACACTTAACTTGATAAAACCTATTTATTTTGTCCAAAAAATGAAACACTAATTTGGTAATATCTCATTTTATAAAATTCAAACTTTTTTGACAAATGATTAAAATAGTAAAAAGACTAAAGCAAAACCCACGATTCTCTCTCACCGTCAAATTGAAATTCTCTCAATTCTAAAAAATAAACACTCTCTTTATTTTTATTTAATAATATTTAAGATTAATCTATCTTAATGATTTGAAATGTTCATATTCTAAAAGTTATCGAAATCAACATTCATGCAAAATAATAAATTGATTCGATATCAAAAACTAGACGATTGAAACGCATTGATTCTAAAAAATATATACAATTTAATTTCAAAATCGTACTTTTTGTTTATTTTTCATATTCTGATTATATAGTTATCGATGCCTTATCAATTTAATTTTTGGTATATATAATCTTTTCAATTAACTCTATAATATGAACGAATCAATTCACCAAAAAAATTATTTTAAATACTATATAGTACAAATGAAAATAAATTATTTTATATCTATACTACTTATTACCTAAAAATTCCATCACAAATTTTATCAAACTCACGTCCTACCACTTCCCTTCCCCTTCTCCCCTCATCCTTCCCTACATCACAGTTTTTTTTTAAAAAAATGCTTGCTTCT
>JAOTRH010082430.1:0-17089 GCA_034768845.1 Heliamphora exappendiculata
ACAACCACGACACATTAATGTCAAAATAGATATACATGTGTTACTAGGAATTCACCATCCCAAGGACATACATTACTTCTAAAACATCAAAAACTTTTAGGGTCTTATACATGAAGCTCTGCCAAAACTAAAAACTGAACAAAAGAAAAATGAACCAAAACTACTTGACGACGCCTGTGGTGGACCAACTCCTACCCATTCCTGGTATCTATCACAGAGGTTACAGGAGAGCGCACTTAGCATTATCTTGAACAAAAAAGACAGTTACTTAGTTAAGGATAACTAAAAACTCTTTCAAAAAATAGTTCATCACATTTTTCACAAAAATATAGAAACTAATGCATTTGCTTGAACATGAAAATATCACAAATTATACAGAACCTTCTTAGTATTGCAAACAGAAATATGTTCTTGGCTCAACCGCCACAAATTTAAAATATATGACCACTTTCTCAAATCTAGACTCAAACCCCAACAATGTCCAAGTAGTCGTCAACCTCACGACTGGAAGTTTTGACGGTACCTAACCTCAATTCGCAATGCACAGATAGCAACATGATGGAATGAGGGCCACTCTCCACCAAGCACGAGTGATATGTGTTAAAACTTGGGACTTAGCCTAAAAACCTTTAAGGAAAAAACCCTCGCTTAATAGGACACCTCCTCTATAGGGATAAATGAAAAACCCATAAATGGGTAACCTCCCTCATAACGAGATATAAAAGGGTTGGAAACCCTTGTGACTTGGCACTTTGGAACAATCACACAACATTAACCATACTTTCATAGTAACATCATGTTAGCTCAGAATATTATGGATAGCACACTTTAATTAAAAACATCATGGCTTTTGAAAACAACAGGTTCATGCAATCGTCAAATTGGTCAAGTTCAAAACATGCACTTCAAAGCATTTTTAAGCATTCTTTATATATACTCAAGTTCAAGAAAATGGCTAAGCACTCTCACCTTATCTTATGTGCATACGAACTGAGCCTTTGTCAATGAGCAATGCTTGCTCCTCGGGTAACAACACTTTCATGTCTAGCAAGCATACATGACTTAACCGTCAACACGGAGTTCTACCCCTCTTAGAACGTGAAGTACTAAAACAATTCTGACCATTGAATGTTTTCTTGATTTTAAGGACCATGGTTACTTTCTTTTTAGGTTTAAGGGGTACTACGCACTTTCCCAATCCTTTACTTGTTTGGGGATTTAGCTTAACCATTTATTACTCTCTCACAATAATTAAATTTTAAAGTACCGCAGAATTCTGAGGTACTTAGACTTGGAGTTGAATTATTATTTTCGGTGAAAATTTAGATCAAAATATTCTCTACAACTTTTATGTTTTACACCAAGGCCAAAACCTAAGGCAACTAGGTGGAAAACTTGACGAAAATGAAAATGGTTCAGAACTTGCTCAGAAAATTAGTCAAAAAGGTGTTATGGTTGGTCTCGGTTTTGGGGTATCAGATCAAGTCCAAATGAGCCCATTTTGTAGTATGTTCTAGTTCAACATGTCCCCTACACGTTTTCCGTTTAGAGCTAAGGCTAGTTGTAGGGAACAAGTTAGACGTTTTGGACATTTTAGAAAATAGGTTCTGTCAGCCACCAAAACTCAGCAGAGCCGGTTTTGGATGGAGGGTTTGAAATGGTTTTGGGGAATCATCCAGAGGCTTCAAGGTCTGATTTTTAGGAGGACAGTATTTCAGTATGTTAGCTTCAAATTTCATGTAGACTACTTTTGGAATAGATCACTAAAAATAGGGGATTTAGGGTACACAAAAATATGTGACAAAAGTGTCCCTTGAGGGCTAAAACACAACAGAGAGTTTCAAAGGGGGTTTGACCTATCAAAACTCATTATTTTATGCTCATTGTCGGTGGATAGCTAGATACACATGCTGTCTACAACGTTCATGTTTTGGCCAAAACTCGGATCTCATTTTAAACTTGGATTTTTTAATCTGCATTATTGACTGGTCTGAAACCGACACACTTTGGTAGAATTATAATTTCTCGAGTTCTACTTACTCAAATAGGTTCAAACTGACTTTGGATGAAAGATAACACAAAAACCTAGGTCTGGATATAAAGAAAACTCTTATAGAAGTTTTCTACATTGAGTTATGATATTCCAAAGATCAAGACAAAAAGCTCAAAACTCCAAAAACTCAGGCCTATTTTTGTTCTAGCCTCTTAGTGTCATATATGTGAGTTTTTGACCCATCTTCTTTGTATACATATATTTTAGTTCAATATATCAATGTTCCAGAGCTTATAGTAGTCATGGAACCCATGGAAAAACCCACACCAACTCACAACTTCAACATTCATACCGAACAGCCCCAAAAACCAACCATGATGCATTTATTTTTGAGTTTTCGGTTCTTGATCTTTGATTTGTGTTTCAAAATAATAAAAGAGGTATTTGATATATATAAAATTAGAAGTGTTAGAGCCTTAATTACCTTGTTTAGAAGTTGTTTCTTTGTAATGGAAAACCTTAGACTTAGCTTTCAAGCTCCATGGATCCTCCTCCTCCTTTCTTCTTCTTTCTTTTTATTTCTTCTCTTTTCTTCATCTTCTTCTCTCTCTCTCTCTCTCTCTCTCTCTCTCTCTCTCTCTCTATATATGCACGAAATAATGAAGAAAAAGGATGGGTTGGGTCTTTTTTTTATAGCTAAAAGTCAAATAGGAAGCTTCCTAGGAAGTTTCTTTAACTATGGGTTAACTAACCTTAGTTACTTTAAACTTAACTTGAGTTTGTGAAGCTTACTCACCAAGTTTTGGCACATTTTCCTAGGTTAGCCACTTGAGTGTATATACACACATCAAAATAATTTTCTTTATTTAATTGTAGAAAAAAATTCAGGTATTTTCATATTGGTTCGTTTCTTAATTTTTCGAGCGTAACTCTTGTCTTAAACGACTTGGGCTTATAACTTTAAATTCTTATCCACAACATTAGGGTTTTAATACATGCTTGTGTGGTTCCCACTTTGTCCTGGGTCTCGGGCTCAAAAAGGTTAAATGGTCGGGCTAGTTCTTCTTACCGAACATAGGTTCAAGATTTTGTTTCTTTTGAGATATTTTTTTCTTTTTTATTCATATCTTGAGTTTGGGTTATTACAACTAAAACAAAGCTCTGTCCCTTGGAAAGCTTGTAGACTTTGCCAGAATCACGAGGTGAAACGTGGGTCTCGATCTAATAGACAGGTAACAGGATTCTATGAAGACAAACGACCTCCCGAATGTATTTCTGACTCAGGGCTTCAAGCTTCTCAAAAGTTCGAACAGGCAAAAAATACGCGAATTTGGTGACACGATCCATAATTACCTAGATAGCGTTGTGTCATGATGGTGATCTTGGTAGTCCATAGATGAAGTCCATGGTGATGTGGTTCCACTTCCATTGCGGTATCTCTAAGGATTAAAGGGTTCCTCTCAGTCTTTGGTGCTCAGCTTTCACTTGCTGACAAGTAAGGCATCTAGCCACGAAATCTGCTACATCTTGCTTCATGCCATTCCACTAACAGTGCCTCTTCAAGTCTTAATTCATCTTTGTTCCTCCTAGGTGGACAACAAAGAGTGACTGATGATGCTCTTTTAGGTTATCTCTTCTTAAATCCTCGACGTTTGGTATGAATAACCATCCTCGGTATGTCAGTTGTCTAAGATTGTTGACTACCCAACCTGGTTTCAATTCCTCCTCGATAAGATACTTTTGGATGAACTCAGATTCTTGGTCACGCTTCTGGGCCACTAGGATTCGTTGACAAAGATTGGTTGTTGCCACTGTTAAACAAAAATAGGTTCCATCTTCTAATTTCGAAGGTTAGAGTCGAAACTCGTTGAGCGTGCTTACCATGTTCCAGTCTCTTGCTGCTACACACACTAGCGTATTCCTCGCCTTCTGACTAAAAGCGTCAGCTACTATGTCTACTTTGCCAGGGTGACAGGATAGGGTGAACTGATAATCTTCTTGGTACTCCATCCATTAGCGTTGTCTCATGTTGAGATCCTTTTAAGTGAATAGATACTTCAAACTTTTGTGGTCGGTGAAAAGCTTGAATTGCTCTCCGTAAAGATAATATCTCCATAACTTCAGTGCAAACAACACTACTACAAGCTCTAGGTTGGGGGTGGGATAATTCTACTCGTGAGGTTTCAACTGTCATGATCCGTAGGCTACCACCTTGCCATCTTGCATAATCACACATCCTAACCCCTCCTTATATAGCATAGCAAGCAGGCAAATGTAAACATGACTAATTATGAGAGATATGTAATAATAGGTGTGATGTAATGCGAATGCCTAACCTAATATACTCCTGGAAAACAACATGAATTCCATGTCAAGAATTACAAGAGGAGACTTATGGGCACTTGATCACTAAAGCCATCATCAGACCTCGTTGCGAATAGTAAATCTATTGTAGGGCATCATGCCACAGCTGTTTTACTTAATAGCAATAGAGTGGGGGGTGAATCACATTCTCTGAACCAACTAAAAATAATATTCAGTGCGCATAAACCAACGATCGATCAATCACAATTGTATATCCATATCAACCCACCTTAAGATCTGAGATGCCCGTGTTGGTGTCAACCCAAAGTCCAAGTTACGAAAGTTAGAATGCTAGCGACGAACCCATGGTGCCCAACAAATTTCATCATAAATAATTTCCAAACACCGAGGACGTTGTAGACACCCCAATTTGACCAAACCGAATCTTAGGCGCCCGTCCTGAATGCATTCCAATGATGAAAGTATGAGAATCATGCTTAATGATACTCCTAAGCAAGTAAATTCACAAATATGGTTCAAAACCCAAGAAAATCACCAAAAAAACATCCAAACCATGACTTTTATGCCTTGTCCATGATCTTTTTGCAAACCCTAAACTAGGCCATCACTTCCTTTGTCACAGCCACATCTTTTTATCCTAGCCACGACTTTTGAAAGCCACGATTTTCTTTTTTATCACCATAAAGGTAGCGACCGTCATGTGAAAAAGCAAAAAGGTAGCGGTCATCACTATTATCTCTTTTTAGACTGGTGGCAGCATTCCATAGGGGCTCTGTGTTGCACGCCTCGTCTATAAATAAGTGGTGTTTCCAAGCAAAACAAGAGAGAAGAGAGACCTAGATACCAAAACTCTACCCAAATACACCCCCACCCGATATTCTCATATCCATTCCATATTTTTCGAGCCTTGTTCGTGTTCTTGCTTGCATCAAAGGAGTTCTTGAAGCTCGTATTGACTTGGAGATAGCCTATTCTCACCCCCGAGGAGCCATTTGAGGTGGATATCCATATGAGGTAACCTTAGGAACCACGACTCTTCTATAAACACTCATTTTCTTCCCCCAAGGGTGTCATTGATAAGGTTTCTATTGTTTTCATTGTATATTTATCATTCATTTCAATCTAAACATTGTTCATTCGAGTTTTCCTTATAAATAGTATATTCATAACTCTCTGTTCATATATTTGTAGTCATTTTTATTTTGTTTCGATGCTCATGAGTATACTGAACACTTCAAAAACTTTTTAAGCTTCTGAAACATGACGGCCACGACCATCTAATGTCACGGCCGCCAATTTTGTTAAGCCTATAGTCCCGGCCATGTGTTTCTTGCACAAAACGGGTATATTTTTGCCTTCTTTACTCACTGTCGCAACATTCTATTGTCTTGGCCATGATATTTATTTCAAGACCAAAAACATGAAAACTCCTTTCAAAACTCATAGATATTCATTTATTTCAAAATTTTCTCACCTTTTATTATCTTACTCAGCATTCTCTCTTTATTATACCTTAGTTTAGTTTCTTATTGGGTTAATGAATGGTAGGTTTGACCTAGATCAAGTGGGCTGTGGTCTCTATTCTATACAACTCCCTTTCTACATCTTTTGTGGTTATAAAAACATGATGCACACGACCTTTCAATGCCACAACTGGGTATTTTATAAACCTCATAATATCGGCCGCCAGTTAGTTTATAACGACCGCATGTTTATCTCTATATTTTTCACGACCACCATATCCTCTTGCTACGGCCGTGATGTTTTATGAGATCAGTGACATGAAAATTGTGTTTATGTACTATGTCATTTATTTTTCCTATTTTGTACGTTCTATTTCGAGTTATTGTTCACATAGAGAATGAAGGATGGTACATCTAACCTAAAACAAATGGGTTATGGTCTCTGTCTTGTATATCCTATTTATTTGAGCCTATTTGAAGCCTTGTGCTATGTTTATACCCCTTTTTGGACCACTTAAAACTATGGCCGCGACATTTATATGACACGGCTATGAGATTTTTCACTATGTTTCTCACAGTATCCCTATATTTGTTACGGCCACCTATTTTGTGACTTCGTTTGTCACAGACGCAACATTAGTTGCCACGGCCGTGAGTTTTATGTATATCCAGTAGTTTAAAATAGTGCTTGAGTCTTCTCTATTTATTTTATATAGCATGTTCATAGCATGTTAGAGGTAGAAATATTATTACATGACTCTTAGGTCCCCGTTTGTTCATTTTATTTTTTATTCGCATATTTTTCGCTTTGCATTGCTCAAATGATACGTGTGGCATATCTAGAAATAATAACCAAGTGGCATGACTCTAGGAATCATAGTTAGGATTTTGTTTCATTGTTTGCTTTTATTTGAACTCTCTTTAACCTCTCATTCTGTATAAGTTACCTTTAAAAAGTTTACAACAAGAATCAATATTGACAAAGTAGAGGCCAACCACACGGTTGGACGAAAAGGGTGCCTAACACCTTTCCTTTTCGTACCTTATCCTCTAAACCTTCTTTTTCTCTAGTTACATTTTTTAAAGACCCGTAGCCTTCTTTTTGTTTTTCTTACTTTTTTCTAAAAAATCATATGGTGACTCCATTTTTCTATAAAGAATGCTCAAATATCTTGAATTTTCTTATTTTTAAAAGAAAATAAAAGAACGTTTTTCTAACTTTTTTGCCACATGCTTCCATAGATGTGGAAAAAAGAGTTATTGCATACCGTTTGACCATGCCTTACACCATTCCTGGCATTGGGAGGTATATTTTTTACTCTATTTAGAAGGTACACTAAGTGAAGACCTACCAGCTTTTTCATGTGCATGTAGTTTCTTACAACCCCTTCTTTTAGAATCAGTGAATCTTTTAGGATTATGTGATTTTCCTTTTTGTGGATGCTTTTGTTTGTATAGTTAGCACCCTGATTAGGACTAGTATTCGTCCTCCCAATCTGCCATCGAGAGCGAGTTATTTCAAGTTTAGGCCTAGCTAATGAGTCTGTCGGTTTATGTGAGCCCTTTCAGTTTAGAGACTCAGGATAATAGCTCTGAGTATAGAATAACCTATACGCACTTGGGCCCGATCTCCGAGTGGAAGACATAAACATGTAGATCAGCTGAGGTTACCAATGGCAGATCCAGAACTGACTATGGCAGATATGATGAGGGCAATTCTAGAATTTCATCGGATAGTTGAGAGAGTCAGCACTATAGTGACCAATTAGGCTAGGATCCAAACTCAGTGTCAGGATTAAATTCAGGCATTACAAACCCAGGTTATAGACCCCAACTCCAGTTCTCTCAAACGGATAAGAAAATGGAGTAGAAGATAACCTTTGGAATGAGAATGTGGGACCCAAGGGAGTCCAACAAGCAGATGCACAACCCATTCAGCCAGGAATTTAAGAAATCCTAGCCATGATAGAATCAATCTTTTTTGTTGAGGTCGATAAATTAGAGAAGATTCTGAGGAAGGCTAGAGGGGTTGAAAACTATATGTTGGACGTCGAGGGACTCTGTTTGTTCCCCAATGCTAAGCTTCCCGAGAAGTCTAAGATGCCCAACATGGAAAAATTCAATGGGACCGAAGATCCAAGGATCCATCTAAGGATATATGTTGGAACCACGTTGCCAATGGCGATCAATGATCAGTTAAAAGCTCAGCACTTCCAGCGGTCTTTTTCAGGAGCTGCTCAGAAATAGTTTCTATCTTTGGATGCTGCAAAGAAAAAAACATGGGAGAACATTGCTACTGCATTTGTTAACCAGTATAACTACAACATCCAGCTCGATGTCACTACTCAGGAACTCGAGACTACCCAGCAGGAGGCCAAATGCAGTAGTCTCGAGTTCTTGAGTAGTGACATCGAGCTACTCAAAAAGAGCAAGTGAGAATGGTGGTGAAGAATTTGTAGCCGCAGTTTCGTAGGTATCTGATCACACAGCCGTTGATGACATTTGAGCAAGTTTTTAATGTCGAGATACAAATAGAAGATGCACTATAGTCTGGGGATATCGAGAAAGAAGAACCAAGTTAAAGAGCGATTTGGAAGCCGTATGCCAATAATCTGAATAATGCCACCAATTTCGTGAACTAAAGCTATGAAATGAACCTACTGAATCCTAACTCAAATCAAGCTAGCCCATCTATCTAGCCAGCTACCCAAAATCAACCCCGAAACCAAAAAAGAGCCTTCACCCTACTCATTGTACCTTTAACGTCCATCTTAAGCTGTCTGATTAAAAGGATTCTCCTAAAGCCTTTGGAGTTAACCCCGCCTCCAAGCCCTTTACCGCCAAGATATAATCCTACCCAATACCATGCCTTCCACCAGGGGCATGATCACTTAACCAACTACATGAGACTTCAACACGAGATCTAGGATTTGATAAACAACAAGGTGATTCCCTAACCAAATGTCGTTCAGAAATCGAATGTTACCACCAACCTTCTACCGAATCATGCAAATCAGCAAAATGTGAAGGCTATTGAAAAATGGTCGAAAGGTTTTGATCCCACCACATTCATAATCTCCGCATCAGAACTAAAGTTGGTTGCAAATTTGTCGTCCGGTCAAGAGGTGTTGTTGATTAACGACCTTATTCAGGATTTGATTGACGATGGTTTTAATAACTTTTCAATCTTTATCGTCCACAAAGAAGAAGTTCCTCCCCCTGTCAATGGTAATGATGAGGAGGATGAAGAAATCAGGCGTTTGTGGAAGGATCTGGCCCGTCTTGATGTATTAGACGAGTTAGAGGAAGCAGGGATTGACATCTAATGGCACGTTCCAACCATTTCGAGTGACAATATGACATAGCATCAAGGGGCAGTTTGGTATGGAGAAGCCAGCCCAAGTTTTAGAATAGAAGAGACGGGGGAAATAATATTAGAAACAGGAGAATCCTCAAAGAGAAAGGAGGTTGACAGCGAGAGCAAGGAGGAAGAAGATGCCCTAGTTAGAGAGGAAATCGAGAAGGAGCAGAAAGAGAAATAGGAGAATTCACCCCAAGTGCATTTGTTGGGAACTACAAGTTCTGCGTTTGATCCTTTCGTATACATTGTTCCTCTTTATGAGTTGAAACTGAGAGCACCTCTACCCGAGGGACCGATCTTATGTTCTCTCGAAGTGGAGTACCAAAAAGAGAACGACATGTGGGAGTTATAAGAAATAGAGTAGGAATTCATGGAGGCCAATGGGAACCTTGGGGTACTCCGCCATCGTACAATTATGAAAACCCACTTGACGGGGTATAACTGCCACAACTCTTTGAATTAGAGATCGATATCGAAGAAGAATCTAATTAATTTTCGTAAAATGTAATGGGATTAAAGAAGATCTATAGGGGAATGAAGGATTTGACAGAGATAAAGCTAACGCAGACGATTTCTAGACCTTCCAAGAGAAAGGATATCCGGTGGTTGAAATTCGAGAAGTAGTTGACCAGTTTGAAGGACTTTGGGATCTTGAAGAGCAAACAGAGCATCTGACAAGAAGTGGGAGGCATTTTAAGCTTGCATAGCTAGAGAAACGGCAACAAGTAAGGGCCTAGAAGAACTATGAAAGCAAGCAAAGAAGCAGGATAATGAAGAAGAGGACGTAGTAATGAAGTAACTCAAGAAGACATAAGCCAATGTGAGCATTTGGGGGTTATTGGTAGCATCCCATAAGCATCGACAAGCCGTCTTGAATAGTGTAGACATCCCAATTGGCGTATCTCCTGATCAGTTGGTTGGAATGCTTATGCTCAAGAAGCAGACCAATGTTATCGACTTCAATGACAGACTTTCTGACTAAAGAGTCGTCTCACAACAAGCCATTACATATGACCATTCAATGTCTGGGGAATTACGTGCCGATCATCTTAGTTGACAATGATTCCACTTTCAATGTGTGCCCACTACGAAATGCTTGCTATTTGGGACTGAACATGCAAGGCTTCAAGCCGAGTGTGCAAGGAGTACGTACGTACGATAATATAAGAATAGATGTGTTGGGGTTGGTGATCTTCGCTGTGATAGTAGGGACGTTGAAAAGTGAGGTGGAATTCTATGTTCTCGATGTACAAGCCACATTCAATCTCTTGTTGGGAAGACAATGGCTACATGATCCGACAGTTAGAGCAGTTTCGTCAACTCTGCACCAAAAGGTAAAGCTAATCAAGAAAGGAGTGGCTGTCACTATTTTGGGCAAATCTGGCTTGCCAACCCCGATCAGTGACACGACCCCACTACTCGAGATTCAGAATGGGAAGGAGGATCTCCTTCTAAGTGGGTTCGACTTAGATGAAACTAAAGCTATCTAAGCTCTGATGAACGAGGAGGAAAACTATGTGAACCCAAGGGTTGTCGCTATGATGAAGGCAATGTCCTATTTTTTAGGAATGAGACTAGGGAAGCACTTGCAAGGGATCTCAGAACCAATCCTGTGTATAACAATCGTCATGGGTACAAATTGGGGTACAAGTCAGAGATGGAAGAGCCAAAGATGGGAAAGTACGGGCCAATGTTGAACGGTTATTTTTTCAAAGAAGGAGATGATTTTCCTTATTGTGAGTTTCCCAAACCATGGATAGAGGAGGAGACCAACCAGAAGTTACCAAGGTTGGAGATTTTTTCAACCATTAGTTGTCCGATGGTGAGGAAGATGCAAAAGTATGGCAAATAGGATTCACTAAGAAAATACCGACAGATTAGCTAGTTTATTGCGAGGAAGGAGATCTAAGTTCTTTCTTCAATGAAGAAATGGCCCGAGTGCGTATAGGCAATGATGAAGACAAGGATATGCTGATGGTGGAAGCCGGTGCACCTGTGGATTACACCACACTTATCATGGATGCTGCTAAAATAAAAAAGAGTCAATTTTTTGAGTCTTTTCTTATGCATGATGTAACAAGTGAGTTGGAGTCCGAGTCTATTAAATCTATTTTCACTGAGTCTGTGAACAATGTTTGTAACAATGAGTCTGCCGGGAGTGAGTCTGTTGGGATCCTGAGCCCCTTTTGTCATGAATCTCATATTATAACCCCTCTTGATATCAATAAAATGAAATTAGATTTTTCTTACTTTGCTGTGTCTCAAATATTTTATTTTGATTATGAAGATTTTAATGAATTCAAGGAATCTTTTGTTGAGTTTCTGACCTAATGGAGGGCTAAGACAGCCAAAATGACAAACCGACTAACTGAGAAAGAACAAGTAAGAATGGTGGTGAAGAATGTGTAGCTGTAGTTCCGTAATTATCTAATCACATAGTCATTGATGACATTAGAGCAGGTCTTCAATGCTGGGGTACAGACAGAAGACGCATTATAGTCTAGGGATATTGAGAAGGGAAAATCGAGTCAAAGAACAGTTCGGAAGCCATATTCCAATAATCAGAGCAACGCCGCTAATGTTGTGAGCTGAAGTTATGAAGTGAATTTGCTAAATCCCAACCCGAACCAGGCTAGCCCATCTGCTCAACTAGCTGCCCAAAATCTACACTGAAACCAAAAGAGAATCTTCACCCAACTCACTGTGTCTTTAACATCCATCCTGAGCCATCTGATTGAAAGGGGTCTCCTAAAGCCTTTGGAGCCTACCCCGCCTCCAAATCCTTTGCCACTTAGATATAATCCTACTCAGTACTGCGCCTTCCACTAAGGGCATGGTCATTTAACCAACAATTGCATGAGGCTCTAACATGAGATTCTGGATTTGATAGATAACAAGGTGATTCCTCCATCGACTGTTGCTCAGAAATCGAATGTTACCACCAACCCTCTGCCGAACCATGTGAACAAGAAAAATGTGAGCGCCATTGAAAGAGAATTTAAAGGATTTGATCCCATAAAATTTATAACCTCCGCAACAGAAGAAAAGCCTATTACAATTCTATCGTCCGGACCAGAAGTACTGCTGCTTGACGTCCTTATTTAGGAACTGATAGATGATGGTTTCGATAATTTCCCGGTCTTTATCATCCATGAGAAGGAAGTTCCTCCACCTATCAACCGTAATGATGAGGAAGATGAAAATCAGACGACTGTGGGAAGATCTAGCCTGCCTTAAGGCATTAGATGATTTGGAAGAAGCAGGAATCGACATCAAGTGGCATGTTCTGACCGTCCCAAGCAACGATACAACCTGGCACTAAGAGGCAGCTTGGTATGGGGAAGCCAACCCAAGTTTTCAAACTGAAGAAATAGAAAAAACAATAACAGAAATAGGAGAATCCTTAAAGGGAAAGGATGTTGACAGTGAAAGTAAGCAGGAAGAAAATCCACCAGTCAGTATGGAAGTCGAGGAAAAGAACGAGCAAAGAGGGAAAGAGGAAAATTCACCCCAAGTGAATTTGTTGGGAACTGCAAGTCTTTCGTTTGATCCTTATGTATACATCATTCCTCTTCATGAGCTAAAGCCGAGGACACCTTTACCCGAGTGACTTATCTTATGTTCTCTCGAATGGGATTACCAGGAAGAGAACGACATGTGGGAGTTAGAAGGAATAGAGTAAGAATTCACGAACATAGAATACGATGAAAAAGAGGATGTACCGGAATGACACTCGATAATCGAAGAACTGCGTGACCATGGAGGCTCATGGGAACCTTGGGGCCCTCCCCCACCATACGGTTACAAAAACCCATTTGACGATGTATCGTTGCCATAACTTTTTGAGCTAGAGGCCAATATCAGAGAAGAGTCTGATTGGTTTTCGCAAAATGTAATAGGAATTGAGGAAGATTTCTAATAAAATGAAGGAGACAATGGAGAAAAAACTAGCATAGATAATTTTTGGGCCTTCCGAGAGAAAGGGTGTTCGGAGGTCGAGATTCGGGAAGTGGTTATCCAATTTGAAGGACAATGGGAGCCTGAATAGCAGATAGAGCATCAAATAAGGAGCGGGAGACATTTTAAGCCTGCATAACTAGAGAAGGGGCGACCAAGTAGGGGCACAGAAGAGCCAAGGAAGCAAACAAAAAAGCAGGCCAATGAAGAAGAGGATGTAGTATTGAAGCAACTTAAAAAAATGCAAGCTAATGTGAGCATCTGGGGGTTACTTGTGGCTTCCCACAGGTACCGACAAGCCATCTTTAAGGCTTTGAATAGTGTAGAGATCCCAATTGACGTATCTTCGGATCAAATGGCCATAATGCTTATACCTGAGAAACAGTCCAGTGTTATCGCCTTCAATAACAGGGACTTTCCAACAGAGGGTCCATCCCACAATAAGCCATTGCATTTAACCGTCAAATGTCTAGGGAAATGGGTACCGATTATTTTGGTCGACAACGGTGTCGCCCTCAACGTATGCCCACTACGAATTGCTTACTGCTTAAGATTGAAGATGTAAGACTTCATGCTGAGTGCACATGGGGTACGACCATATCATAACATGCGAAGAGATGTCTTCGGATTGGTGACTTTCGCTGTAACAGTGGGATTTTTGGAGAGTGAAGTAGAGTTTCATGTACTTGATGTGCCAATGTCATTCAATCTGCTACTGGGAAGGCCATAGCTGCATGATCCATTGATTAGAGCAGTCTCGTCCACCCTACACCAAAAGGTAATGATGATCAAAGAGAGAGTAACTATCACTATACCAAGTGAAACTAGCTTAATGGCCCCGATCAGTGATGCTACCCCATTTCTTGAGATCCAACATGGAGATGAGGATTTCTTTTTAAACGAATTTGAGTTTGACGAGACTAGGTAAGCATCATGATGAAGGTAATGTCCTATTTTCCAGGTATGAGATTAGGTAAGCATCCGCAAGAGATTTCAGAACCAGTCCTTGTGTACCACAATCGCTACGGATATAGACTGGGATATAAGGCAGAACTTGAAGAATCAAGCATGGGAAAGTATGAGCCGATGCTAAATGGTCGCTTTATCAAGGAATGGGATGATTTTCCTTATTGTGGATTTTTCAAACCATGGATAGATGAGGAGACTAAACAAAAGCTGCCGGGATTACAAATCTTTTTTAGTCATCAGTTGTCTGATAAGAAAATCTATCTTGACATCTATTTGCCAGATTTTGTAATCAAAATGAGCAGTAATGGATAAGAAAATCCTAATAGACTTAAGCATGGCTACCGGTGAAAACGTTTCCTCATAATCGATTCTTTCTTTCTGAGTGAACCCTTTAGTAACAAGCTTAGCTTTGAAAGTTTTAACCTTTTTGTTTTCTCCTCTCTTCCTCTTGTAGATCTACTTGCATCTAATGGGTTTTATCCCTTTGGATGGTTTTACAAGTTTCCAGACTGATTGGAATACATAGATTCTATCTCTGAATTTATAGCCCTTTGCCAAAGATCTGCATATTTATCCTGAAGTGTTTCATTGTAGTTACATGGCTCGATCTCTAGTTCTACCGAGATCTTATCAAAAGACTCTTCCAAGAACATATACTAATCAAGTTGATGAATAACCCTCCCACTACGACAAGGCACTACCGTGTCTGTGTACTGGCAATAACACGCTGTGTAGAATCTGAACCCTGTGCATCAGCACCCTGTTCTTGATTTGCACATGTCCTGATAATCCTCCCACTATGACCAAGTAATGGAATATCAGTGACTTGTGGTTCCTCTTCCGTTCTACTGGTATTTTCTTTCAGTTCTTTCAAAATAATTTTGCTATTGGGTCTGTGATCCATAATATAATCCTCTTCCAAGAAACGGGCATTAGTGCTAACAGTAACCTTTTGATCCTTAGGATTATAAAATAGATCACCCTTCATTCCCTTGGGATACCCCACAAAGAAACAGACTTCTATCCTCGGTTCCAAGTTAAAAGGTACTAAGTTCAGAATGTAAGCCGTTGTCTCTATAGCGAGTCCTCAAAATGAATCAGGTAAACCTGAATAACTCAGCATGGACCTTACCATCTCCATAAGAGTCTTATTCTTTTTTTCTGCTACATCATTCTATTACTGAGTGCTAGGTGCAGTTAATTGGGATATAATCCATTCTTATGATAGATAGTCCCTAAACTCTCCAAAGAGGTATTTTCCACCACGGTCGGATCATTGTGATTTGATACTTTTATCCAGATGCTTCTCTACCTTTTTCTTGAATTCTTTAAATTTTTAAAATATTCAGACTTGCAGTGTATCAGGTAAATGTATCCATACTTTGAGTAGTCATCAATGAAATTGACAAAGTACTCAAAGCCACCTCTAGCTCGGATTGTCATAGGACCACACACATCAGGATGAACCAGCTCCAATGGTTCTTTAGCTCTATATTCTTTGGCCAAAAATAGCCTCTTGGTCATCTTACTCTCTAAGCAAGATTCACATACTAAAAATACCTCCACATCTAATGAACTCAATGGTCTATCTGCTACCAATCTGTTTATCCTTTTTAGATTAATATGACAGAATCGTAAGTACCAAAGAAACGTTTGGTTTATTAAAGAAGGAAACTTTTTCTTATATAGTAAATTAGATGTGTTATTCATTTCAGTTAGTTACAGTGTAGGAGATATAAGAGATATAACATATAAATCATCTACCAATGTACCAAAATAAATAAAATATTTATTTTTCTTCACAACCACAGAGTCACCAAAATGACTAGAATATTTGTTCTTTATTAAGCTCGAGACTGAATTAAATTTTTTATAATCGAAGGTACATACAGACAATCTTTTAGAAAAAGTATCCTATCTCTACCAAAACTGAGAGTGACATTTCCTACTGCAACTATTGTCACTCTTGTAATATTGCCCATGTACAGGTATATTTTTCAATCACTGTGCTGTTGGGTTTCTTAGAACCCTTGTAATGAATTGCAAACATGATTAGTGGCTTCCGTATTTATACACCAGATTTCGATAGATAATACCGCTAAACAAGTTTCAACAACCAGTGAACAGAAATTACCCTGTTTGTTCTGCCTTATGATAAATACTGGACATAGCTTTTTTCAGTGTCTTGTCTGATTTTGACTTTTTCACAACAGTACGTGGTCTACTAACTATCCTATAAACCGTGTCTCCCTATTTCTAAACCTTTTTTCTTCTTCATACCTTTCGGCCCAGAAGAATCTTTTTCTGAGATAAACACATATCCTGGTATTGAAGGAATACCATTGGTATTTAAAACTATATCCAAATTACTTTTCTAGTCAACAAAATTCGATCCCATAAGTTTTTTTTTTTAGTATTAATGCGAGTGGATTAAAAGCCATTTTAATCCTGAAAATAACTTAATTAAAAAAAACATTAATTATGACGAGCAATACTTTAAATTTATTTTAATTTGGTTTCCTCTACCATTTTAAAAGAAATTTGCCAGCAGCTTGGAACCTTATAAATAGCATGCCTCGATGAGAGAACGCCTACTATTTATTCTATGATCAGACAGGCTAATTCCTATTAATTTTAAATCTAGGCAACTCACCATACTAAGTAAAATTAAATAGCTGACATAGTTTCGGTCCAGTATATTGTAGCAGTGACTCAAATGGAGATGATACTATTATATACAACTTAGTGTTAACCATCACTTAATTCTAAATCAATCACTTCGCAATGAACTGTTTAGATGGAAAAGTGATCCACACTAATAATTATCCAAAATTATTCCTAAATGAGGTTTGTACTGGCGATACCGTAATTAATCTATCCGATGGGGAGGAAAGCCGCCTTACTACCAACACGCAGGATTTAATTGCAACACCTGTAAACTAGGGATGGAGACCGCGAGATTTATCTGTGAATAAATTTTCTCTCCCACTTAGATTTTTAAAATATTTTTTAGGGTTATAA
>JAOTRH010082441.1:0-17089 GCA_034768845.1 Heliamphora exappendiculata
ACTGCGACAGATTTGCAAATTGTGCCTCATATTGGACAACGGTAAGGTTTCCCTAGATAAGGGAGAGAAACTCCTCTCGGTATGTATCTCTAGAAGAACACTGGAAGTACTTTTCCAAAAAATCCATAGTAAAAGCGGCCCACGTGCCATCCACCGTGGTTTTGGAAAATTTCCACAACTCCCTTGCATCCTCCTAAAGTTGGAACGCTGCCAACTTAACATGCAAAACATCTTCCTCAATCTCCAGGGTATCCAAGATTGTCGTGGTTACTTCCAACCACTCGGCAACAACTTTGGGGTCCAGCTCCCCAGTAAAGGTTGGAGGATCCAACCACCAGAATTCCCTCATTGCCACAAAGGCCATTGGCTCAGGAGCTCTCACTCCACCCCTAATTGCCTCAGCCGTTGGTCTCATTGTAGCAAGCATCTCCTGTATAACATCAACACCACCCTCTTGTTCTTACGGGGAATGAACGTCCCCTTCTTCCAGGAGCTAAATAGACGCATGACCTCGACCACGACCCTGTCCTCGTCCTCTCCGCATGGATATAACTCTATACGAAGGCAATATAACAAAATAAATTTTCATACAACATGCTATTACTAATGTAAAAATACAACACACATAATTATGCTAACACATACCCACTCAAGATTATGTAGACACACCTCACATACCGAGGAGAACTAACGAGAAAGACGCGTCAATCTAGATAACCTACTTTGATTCCTTGTTAGAAAATATGTCGGCCAAACGCATATTTAACTTGACTTCTAAATTTGTTAATCTAAAAGCCCTAAGGCAACACTAATCAATACTAGGGTCTAACCTCTATACTCACGTATACACAAACTATTATGCTCATGTTGTAAAAACGTTAAACACATAAAATCAAGCACACACAATCTTCCTCACAAGGTGATGCACCCTATTTCTATGGCTCTTAGGTATTCGAACCCAGAGCTCTAATACTAAGTTGTCACACCCCAAAATTCAGGGTCACATGAAAAGTCCACCAAACCACCAATTATAGAAATATAGGTTTTTACTCATGAAGCAATTAACTAAAAATATGACTTTTGAAATTAAAAAGAGTACCCAAGGTTCATCTCATCTCTCAATACAACATACATACTATCCCACACATGCATAATATATCGCCCCAAGGCTTACAAAACACTCTTTCAGGGACAGGCAACACATGTAGGAATACAGGTGCCTATAACAAAAAGAAAAACTATATAACAGTCTTCTGTCACCGCGGGCACATCTAGATTATCTACACAAGATCATCAACACCTGAAAAGGTTTTAACAAATCCCACTACGTGAGCCAAAACCCAACAGAAATAGACTATGATGCAGTAAAGCAGGATCTACAATGACATAACATAAAGTTGACTCAATCGTAAGAGTCTCTAAATACTTCATAAAACCCCAAGTTTTCCATCACTCTCACAAGTCTCAAAATGATTTTTCGTTCTCAAAATCAAGCATTTCAACAATGCAAACAACGTTTAACAGTTAATGAAAAATGGTAACAAAATATATTTTCCACTCAGATCACACAGTCGAGAGAACATGCACACACACACGCACACACTCGTCATCAACACATTTGCATGATTTTACCAACTCGTGATTTGCAAACATAGGTACCGACGTCGGGCGAGCATATAGACCCAAGTAGCGTTACAATCAACCTAGCTACACAAGTCCCAGGAAGTAACGGAACCTTCTATACCCGACATGACTAACTTTATTTCCTGGTTCACTAGCCGGCGGGTATAGAAACCCAATCTGCACAGTTTTTTGGTCTTTCATCGTGGAGCAACTCGTGCCCAAACTTGCTCGATCCATAGATCCCAAAATCAATCCATTTGGTTTTACAGCAAAATACACACGTGCCAGTCCAACCCAAAAGGTTCTTCTCACCAAACCCATAACACATCACAACATGTTTTACACCATTTTTATTAAAATATTTCAAATTTGAGACTCAACCCCGAGGGTTAGCTCCAAATCACTAAAATACAATTTTCAAGATTTTCATAAATCTCCCATTTTTAAAATCACATTTTTTGAAACTACGAACATCCATAAGTCCAATATCATGTAATAAACCATGAAACGTGCAAAACATGCTTTTCATCTGAACAAACAAGGTTTAAACATAAAACATGATATTTAAAATATTTTCAACCGGTATAAAAGCATATAACTGCATGTAGTACCCTTTAAAGACAACATAGTCTAGGATATTACCTTGCTGAGTAGAAAACTAGAAGCTTTAAAAACCAAACTTCGTCGAAATGAGATTTTGTCCGGATGAACACGAAGCCCTCAGCACGAATGCCAAGTATCTGCTATCCAAACGCCAAAAAGTAAGCCTCAAACCTCCCAAAAGCTAGAGAAAAGGTAGAGAATATGTGTAGAGAGAGAGAGAAGAACTTGGAAAAGATATATTTGGTTCAAAAACCAAGGCATGACAGGCTTTATAGATATTCGCTCCAAGCTGTCACTGCTCGAGCGAATAGAGCTCAGCTCGAGTGGTCCCAACCGACCTAACTATCTGCCACAGGCCCGCTTAAGCGGACAGGCCACTGCTAGAGCTGCCGTCGTTGGGTGAAAAACTGAATTAAAGGGACCCAAAACCCGCATGCATAATGTATATATCTAAACATGCTGTCCTACAACAATGAAGCATAAATGAACACGTTGAATATATATATATATCACAAAAAAATGAAATCGGGTCTCACATTGAATGCCCAGAACACATAGTTCAAAGCCGCCACGTTGGCGTTCGATGGGTAGATTAAATTCCATTCCATTGCAGTGCCAGGATTATACGTCTGCAATGCATTCATATATTTAGGCAACTTACTATAGAACTCATCCCAATTTTTGAACACCATCTCGACTGCTTTCGTCCTCGCTAATCATGCCTTCTTGTACGATAGTTGGTACTTGTGAATGGTGTTTACAGTTGTCAGTATAGTCGCCAGGGCCATCTCTGGATTTTTTTTCAAAATTTTAATAAATTTGTAAATGGTTAAAGAGTTTAAGTATGACAAACGATACAAATCGATGCAAAGTTATTAATTTTACCGCAACGTCTGTTGTGATGAATGGAATAATAAATCAAGAGTCTAGGTTACGATGGTCCGTATTCATCCTCCTGTACGCACAGTGGTGATCACCAACATATTGAGTTATCTCAAAGTGGCCACGACTACTATTTCTTCCCCCCTTGAAGTTGCCAACTACAGTCATTTTTACATTTAACCACCCAAGTTGCTTTTCTCGAATCCACGACTTCAAATTCTCAATTGTTCTTTATGTGATGCAACTTTAAAACTATCTGGAGGTCATTCTTATCTCTAAACAACATACCTTTGCACAGCTCAGACGTTTTTTGATTCCAAACCCTACTGCAAGAGTAAAAATCACATGAAGTAATGCATCCTTCATTTCCCACATCTACATTCTGAAAGAATGGGATGTCAACTGAGGTAGAAGAAGGGCTGACCACTTCGGTGGTATCACTTCTCCCTTCTCCAACGCGGCTAAAGTCTTCTTCGTCATCCTCAACATCATCATCTTGATCAGTATACATTAACAACGTATCTAGGCCTTCATCTGAGTTCAACAACGCACCTCTGTTATCGACATTCAATACGCAGTCATCTTCTAGCTCTGTGTACCTTACAAATTGCTCCACTGCCGTCGCAGTTGTATCTTTCCTAATGGTTAGACTTGAATGGAGCAAAGTGTCCATGAATGATGTTGACTCCCCTCTATCAGGCACTCTTACGACTAGACAAACTATACTAGTATTGCCTGCGATCGATATTTCTAACGAAAATGACGTATCCGATTCGGTGTATGTAGCTAGGTTATACCCCCCGAAGTCATCCCTAAATTATGAACCAGCCGCATCTCCTGGTTGCATCAATAGTTGCATGCGTTAGGGTTGGTATACTGAAAAGCATATTTTTAGTATTTAGTTTTATTTTAATAAAATTAGTATTCCATTTTTTGAGAATCTTTATGAGCATTGTATGTGTATCACTTTTTTGATATGCATGGATGTTTAATATTCTGTGTGGTATTTAATTTGGTGAGTAGAGTACGGCTTACACACAGAAGATTAGATATTAGATTCTTGTAGAATATAAGTTTTATGTTAATAGTTTAGATAGAAATAAACATACCATCGGTACGACAGTAGCACAGAGTTTTAGTAGGCTTGTCTTGGTTACGGGAAACAAATAATAACGTCGTCTATTGTTCTGACTCTCTGTGCTAGTACACTTTGTGTGTATTGAACGGGATATTTGGGGTAATTAATTTTGTACTGACTATATAAATTAATTCACATATAAGGTTATTATGAATAGTGCTTATCCTTTTAATCTTAAAATAATTATTGATTTGCGTATATTTAATATTCGTTGTTTTGATTCATTAGAGGGTGCGATCTTATATAGGTTTATATTCTCGGTGAGTTGGATAGTGGTATTATTTATATGGTAAATATTAATTATTGACCAAATCCACGTCCTGAACATCGGGATTGACGATACTCCCTTAATGATGCTTATAAGTTTTGACCGGGTCAAACCCTGCAGGTGGATTTAATTATCTGGCGGTCAAATAAGTTAAGCGGAAGGGTTTAAAGAATATCAAGATACTGATTAAATTAAATTGTCAGTAATTAAATTAAATTGGCAGGTATCGAAATCTTAACGTGGGGAGAAATGGTAAGCATTTAATAACAGGAGCTCAATACAAGAAGGTCTTAAGATTATGGGTTAGAATGCAATTATAGTTCTTAAGTGGTGTAAACTGTAATTCAGTATTTTATAAAAATTACAGAAACTGCCGCGTCTTTTCATAATTGCAGAAATCGCTCGTAGGTATCTATATTCCACTGGAAGTCTTACTCATAATTATTTCTCAGGTCCCTGCTGTAACCTTATATATATGCGGGTAGACTGAACCAGTTTGATATCATATATATTATTATTATTATGATATTATTTTTGTCTTTCAAAACTTAAATATATTGGAGTTCTATCGATACGAGTTCTCGGAGGATCGTAGCCCACACTACGTTCGAAAATCGCGTAAGAAAATCCAGTAGAAGATCTGACTGGAGTTTCAACTCGAAATCAAGTCGTAGTTGAAGATTAGATCGACAAAAAGTATTTTTCTAAATTAACTTTGGTTGCACGGGTTTTATTGTGATCGTTCGACGTCAAATTTTTATCTGGAGCCCGTTTCGGCGTTTGTCTGTTCAGTTAATTTTTTTTACCAAAAATCATTTGCAAAAGCAATGATCTTGGTAGTATTGCCTCCAACAAATTGGTATCAGAGCCATTTTTTTGTTTGTTTATGATTTATCGAGGTCAGGTAGATTTAGAATTGTGCTAATTTAGTTTTGCAGACGTTCTAAATTCCAATTTTATGATCATTCTTTATTTTCATGTTTGATTGAATGTGTGGATGATATTTTTTTTAATCACGGGGGTTGATCATGATAGATTAATTAATTGTGAACTCTTTAGAGGTATAGGATCAATGTAAAAATTATTATTTTTTGTATCTAGTTTTTTTATTTTTTGAATAAAAAAAATAAAAATAAGAAGGACGAAGAATAATATGAAAAACCAAGGCGGCAACAACCAACAGTGGTTAGCGATTTTACCCGGGTTTTTTTTTTGTTGCTTCACAGTTTTTTTTTCAAGTTTTTTTTCTGTATAAAATTGAGAGAGAGAGAGAGAGAGAGAGAGAGAGAGAAGCTGTTTTCCCAAATAGCCGCCGCAGGAAATCTAGGCGGCGCAAGCTGCCAAACAAAGGACAGGTGCTGATTTTTTCCAAGCAGTAGCATCAAATCACAAACAGCCGGTTGCCAATTCCCAAACAGCACAGAGCAGCAGGCTCCAATTGGATTCCACCATTTTTTAAGCAAACAGCAATTTTTGTTCAAGCAATTTTCGGAATGTGATGTGGCGCCGGGATTCACTAGCAGTAGCTGAAGCTTTCCACAGTGGCGCGAATTCCGCTGGGAGCAATTCCCAGGCGCAATCATGGATGCTTGGGATTTGCACAAAAGGATTATGGAGTTCTTAACGCCAAACAGTCTCGGTAAATCCCAAACAGCGCCTCACACAGCAGCACTGTTTCAGCGCCAAACAAGTGCAGCGGTTCGCACAGAATCCGGCGGTTTTTTGTGTGTCTATGGTTTATTAGATAAAATGTAAAACGAAAAATAAAATAAGTAAATACTTTTAATTATTTTTTTATCTGAAATTGAAGAAAAATTTGTGCATTTATTAAATTTTATTTGTTACGCATTAAAATACGAAAAGATGATTTGAGAAACCAGAATATTTGGAATTATTTACACGAAAAAATGCTTGATTCTTTCAGATCATATGGTTTTCGAAATTAATAAATTTATTTTAATTAAACGAATTTTTTAACCATAAAAAATATTTTAAAAATCTAAGTGGGAGAAAAAATTTATTCACAGATAAATCTCTTGGTCTTCATCACCAGTTTATAGGCGATACAATTAAACCCTACGTGTCGGCAGTAAGGCATTTCTCCTTAACGAAGAGATTAATTGTGGTATCATCAGTAGAAACCTCCTTTAGGGATAATTCTGAATAATTGTTAGTGCGGATCATTTCTCCAATTGAAGGATTCATTGCAAAGCGATTAATTTGGAATTAGGTGACGGTTAACACTTAGTTATATATAATAGTATCATCTCTAACTAAGTCACTGTTATTATATACAAGACCGAAGTTATGTTATCTATTTAATTTTACTTGGCATGGTCAGTTGTCTAGATAGTAAAATTAAAAGAAATTGACTTGTCTTGTCTTATAAAAGATAGTAGACGTCCTCCCAACGAGACATGTTATTCTTAGGTTACTAGGTTGTTGGCGAATTAATTTTAAAATGGTAGAAGAAACTAAATTAAAATGAATTTAAAGTTTAGCTCATCATAATTAACGATTTTTTAATTATGTGATTCTCAGAATTAAAATGAATTTCAACCCACTTGCTTCTATACTAAAAAAAAAAAAACTTACAAGATTAAATTTTATTGACTGAAAATGTAACTTAGATATAGTTTTAACTACAAATGCTATTCTGTCAATACCAAAAAATGTATTTGTTTATGAAAAAAGTTCTTTCTCTGGGCCGAAATGCATGAAGAAGAAAAATGTTCGGATATAGGGAAACACGATTTCTAGGGTAGTTAGTGGACCATGGACTGGTGTAAAAAAGCCGAAATGCAGATGTTTTCACTCTAACTGGACCCGGTACTGGAAAAAGCTATGTCTAGTATTTCTCAGAAAGCAGAACAAACAGGGTAATTTCTGTTTACTGGTTGTGAAAACAAGTTTAGCGGTGTTATCTACCGGTACCTGGTGTATAGATACACGAGCCACTAATCATGCCTGCAATTCATTGTAGAGGTTCCGAAAAACTCGACAACTTAGTGATGAAAAAATTTACCTGCATATGGGTAATAATACAAAGATAACAGCAGTTGTAGTAGGAGATGTTACTTTTAATTTTGGTAGAGATCGAATTTTAATATTGAGAGATTGCCTTTATATACCTGTCATTAGAAGGAACTTAGTTTCTGTTTCTAGATTGGATAAAAATAGATATTTGATTTATTTTAATAATTATGTAGTTATTAAGAATAATAAATGGGTTACCTGTTCTGATATATTGGTGGATGATCTTTAAATTATTACTTCAATCTCTTCTGCACTGCAACTAACTGAAACGAATAATATATTTATATTACCATATAAAAAAAGTTTTCTTTTTTAATGAACTAAACGCTTTTTTGGCACTTACGCTTAGACCATATTAGTCTAAAAAAGATAAACGACTGGTAGCAGATGAACTTTTGAGTTCATTAGAAGTGGATACACTTTCAGTCTGTGAATTTTGCTTAGAGAGTAAGATGACCAAGAGACCATTTTTAGCCAAAGGCTATAGTGCTAAAGAACCGTTAGTGCTGGTTCATTTTGATGTATGTGGTCCTATGACAATCCGGGTTAGAAGTGGCTTTGAGTACTTCATCAGTTTCATTGATGACTACTCAAGATATGGATTCATTTTCCTAATGCATCGTAAGCCAGAATGTTTTAAAAAATTCAAAGAATTGAAGGTAGAGGCAGAGAAGCGTTAGAGTAAAAGTATCAAATCACTACGATTCGACCGTGGTGGGAAATACCTCTTTGGAGAGTTTAAGGACTACTTGTTATCAGAGGGAATTACATCCCAGTTGACTGCACCTGGCACTCCACAGTAGAATGGTGTAGCACAAAAAAGGAATAGGACCCTTATGGAGATGGTAAGGTCAATGATGAGTTATTTAGGTTTATCACATTCGTTTTGGGGATTCACTTTAGAGACAATGGCTTACATTCTAAATATGGTAACTTCTAAATCAGTACCTTATACTCTCGTAGAATTGTGAATCGGGCGTAAGCCTAGTCTGAAATACTCTCATATAATTTAAAGAATGATATGATGAGTTATTAAATAGGTTTGTTGAATCTGACTTGGGAATTTATGGAAGTTGAACAAAGATACTAATTGGTTATATAATTAAAAGTTAGTTATATGATCTAGTGGAGTAAAATTGGGGTATTGAGCCTTAGTTTCCAGGTTGGGAAATGAACCTTTAACTTAAATTCTTTATTTACGTAATGAAACATTTTGGGGATTGGAATTTAAGGATACTTGAACGTAATCAAATTCAAAACGCTGAGATTGGAATTAGGTGCGTGTAATTAATTTGGTTGGACTCTAAATAATGTTAAAAACTTGAGTTGTAAATTTTGTTGAATTTCATGAATAGTAATTGAAATTCTTTCTTTTCATGATGAATAAATCTAAAAGTTGTTATTAGAAGTTCTAATTCAAGCTCATTAAATCTAATTTGAGTTTTTGGAAAGTGGATGAGGTTGTCTTGTTGGTTAACTAATATAAATCAAACTTATATCTAACGAAATGTACATAGAATGTGAGTCGTGTGAACGTGGATATGAGAAGAATAATGTGCCTTTATTGAACTTGGAACTAAAGGAAAAATGATATGAAAATTAGTTGAAACTTATGATATTGAATTCGAAAAACAAGATAAACATAACAAGTAAAGCATGTGATTCGAGAATCGATGTTGATGATATGGAATCTAAAATGGAATAATGCAACAATTTTGAATGAGAAGGAAAATGATTTGTTTGTGGGAATAAATTGGGGAGATGGACTCCCGATTGATTAATGAATACTAATAAGATTAGTCAAACATTGAATCGAGGATGATTGATGTTGATGTGATTAAGTTGGGCTTGACTAGCTCTGCGGTGAAGGATCGAAAACTTGCGCAAGTAGGGTGCCTTACCCATCGGGTTAGTCCCTGAAAAGGTGTGCATGGGTTGCTTACCCGTCGGTGGTCCTCAGGGAAACCAAAAAAAATAGTTATCGTGGTGAGTTATAAAGCTGTCTATTATTCAATGGCTTAGCGTAACCTATTAGGAGAATAAGGAGGGCATCCTATAAGCTGCACCCGACGATCAGTATTGGATTGATGAAATGAAATATAACCGTGGATAATGAATTAATGAACTAAAAAGAAAGTTAATGATTTTATAAGAGATAAGTGTGCGTTGATATTCGATAACTTATTAAAGAGAAGATGAGAATGAAAGTAAGAAATAAAGAGAGAATAAAGAGAAATTGTAATTTATGTCTAAGAAGAAAAGAATGTCAACAATTGAATTGGACTGAATAATGAGCCTAATAAGAATGAGCAGATAGAAAGAAAAATAAAATAGTTTTTTTTTTATAAAAGTTGTAAATCTAAATGTTGGATAACAAACTAAAGAGAATGGAATTGAAAACGGGAACAATGATAATTTGAAAGAATGTAAGACGGATGAAATAGAATGATAGAGAAAGAAAATGAATGCGAGCGCTAAAGACAAGTATAGAGAAATGATATTATGGAGAAGATGTTATGAATAAGAAAGAAGTAAAGATCTAATAAAAAAATGAAAGATGGAAAGGAAGTTAAAGATAAAATATTAAAGAAACTGGAAGTGAGATATGAGAATGAGGAAAGATGAATTGAAATGAATGTTTAATAATTTAGTTATAAAAAGTTAAGATTAATTAAATAAAGAGTGAAGGGATGAGGGGTAACAATGGGTGGTAAGAATGGGTTATAAAAGTAATTCGAATGTGATTGCATAATAGCATGTCATTCACACCTCACAAATCATGCATTGCACTATTTTTAGTCTCATCCTACGAGCTTCGGCTCACGTTTGTGGTTACAAATTTTTTTACAGGTTCAAGTAAAATTGAAATGCCCACAGAGATGTTTAGTCCTAAGGAAGAATGTTTTTGTTTATGTTTGTAAATTCAAAATTGTGTCCTTGGATTGTAACTTGTAAAGATGTTGGGTGACTGTTGAGAGACTGTGAGAATTGTATCTGTAGTGATATTTTGTGAAAAGGAAGAGTATCTCTTGGGTGACTGTAATTATTTTGTAAAATATGGAGAATTATGTATGTAATGATTATGAAAATGACATAAATTTATTCTTGTAGTTGATCGATGAACAACTATGGACGAATGTTTTACTTTGGATATCTGGTTTAATGGGTGATGTTTAAATTAAAGATGAGAATGGATACCATTTAAAATGTGAGTATCTTTGTATGGAACGGTGATTGTCATTGATTCCTGGAACTGTTATTGTGAGTTGGAATCTAGGCGGTGTCTGAGTATAGAATGTTGTTTCAGTTTAACAGGTTCACAGGAAATTTTGGATAGTCCAAAAAACAAAGGAGACTCTGCCCAAATTTTTAAAAATTAGACTTAGTTTATTTTGGGAATTTGCGATAAGTGAAAACCTATAAGACATTTAAAGGAATTTTGGTTAAAGGAATATGAGGTATCAAGTGGGCATCACGCGCCTCGGAATCGGGGGCGTAACAGAATGGTATCAGAGCTCTAGGTTCGAATACCTATGAGCTGTGGGTAACGATGGCCTTTATGTGTGATTTGTTCGATGATTATAGACACCACTACACGGCATGAATTGTGTGCCTGCATGGGTTTGCGAATGAATTGTCTGCGTGTGCTATGTATTTATGTGTGCATAGATGTTGAATCTTGTGAGTGATATGACTTAAATTAGGGCGTTCAATTAACTATTCTGGGGTTCGAAATAGAAAAGCGTTTGGCCGACGTTCTTTCTATGAAAAATCTGGATTAGTTACCTGGACTGGCGCATCATTTTTACGGTTCTCCTCGATTGTGAATGATGTGTTGTGTTTGATTGTGATTGAAATATTTTTATGGTTCTTGAATAGTAATGGGACCAGAGCGCGAATGCTTTTAGGAGGTAAAAGCTTAAGTTTGAATCGTTTGAGGTCTATGGTCGTGGAGGTATGACCCTGTGTTTGATGACTGTTTAAGTTTGGGAGTTGAGAGTTGGTTGCTTTTGGATATAATGGAACTCGTTACAATGTTAATTACTATCGGTGACAGTTAGTTGTTGGTAGCATACTAATGTTATGATAATTTTTCCTTCATATTAGGTTGGCATGAGCGCTAGTTAAGTTCTCTAGTTGAGGAAATTTGGTGCAGTGGAACCTTACTTTGAGGAGGAATGTCCCAATAGTAATCCTATGGTTATGTGTAGTGATCTTTTGGATAATAGATGATTTGGTGAGGTGGTATCATGATAATGACGTCTTTGGTTACAAATCGTGGTGAACTTTGATATAGAGCCCTATATTTGGAAATATGATTGGATTAGGACTGTAATAATTATGACTTTTGAGTATTTTGAATACTTGGGCAACTTAATCCTTGAAAGCTTGGGAAGTATTTATTAGATTAACACGAAAGTTGGGGGCATGGTTTCTCTTTTCAAGAATAAGTATCCCTCTTGCGATTTCTAGAAGACTGAGCAATTTGGATTGGTGACAAGGTGTCTTTTTATAGATTAGACCCATGTCAAGGGATGGTTCATTCTATCATTGCCACAGAAGCAAGTGTTCTTTTGGGATGTTGTTATTTGTTATGATGGCACTGTCATGAATGTACGTAGAAATTCAATCATTCAATTAGAGGTTGGGGTTAAGCCAGAAACTAGGAATTTATCTACTGTGGGTGAACCATCTCGCATGGTGAATTCTAAGCGGACGAAAGAAAAACCATCTGTCATGGTGAATTCTAAGAAATATCTTTTTGACTGTTGGGTAATGCTGTATTTGAACGATTGTGCTTGGGTGAGAAAGTGATGTTAAAAAATATTGTATATCTTGTTAGAAATCTGTAGAAAACCAAAGGAGTCAATTTAAAAGTTATTGTTGTTGAGTATAGAGTTGAGTATAGTGGACGGGAAACAGTGTATGAAAGTTTGAATTTGATGATAACCTTCCTGGTCTTGTTCGCCTCAATGGGGTATTGTTTCTTGATATGAATATAAGTATGCAAGAGATTTGAGAGAAATGCGAAGGGATTATTGATCCAAAAGAATGAAGTTCTATTTTAATAAAGAGTGTTCTTTTGGATAACCTTGTGGTCGTGCGGAGCACGTTATGTGGGGGTAAGGAAGTTGATGGTTTTGAATAAATGACAAACCTGGAAAGTAAGTATGACGAGTAATTAAATCATGATGATGAGGGTTGATAATGTGAGAAGTGATAAAATAAGATAATAGTCTTAGAATGGAAATTATAGGAGATTAATAGAAAAACTTTTGGTTCCAAGAACTAGAGTTGAATTTCGAGGATGAAATTCCCCAAGGGGAAAAGATTGTAGTGGCCCGGTATGAGTTTATTAAGAATTATTAATTACTCTAATATAATTAAATTTTTCAAAAATAATTTTTGACAATAATCTAACATATTATGTGCGGTCGGGGTGTGTTGGGACATCGGGAAAATTTTGATGACTAAATTTATAAATGGTGGGAACACCCTAATTTAATTACTTAAATTAGAATTTAGTTTCATAGAAAAAAAAAATTATTATTTTTGAATAAATGAGAATGCTCTAGAAAAGAACAAAAAAAAACTTAAAATTAAAATAAATTAAAATGAACATCTCAGCCGAAGCTGAGATGCATCTAGAGAAATCCTGAGTCCCTTTTTCTTTCAACTCGATGCATCTCTCTCACCTACCTCTCTTGGCTTCATCTCTTCTCTTGCGGGGATTCGGTTGCCATCAGTTTTCTTCTTCTCCTCACTCGTTCGCTCTCTGCCATAGATATACGTAGTGGGGAGCTTAAGAAATTATCCTGAGAGAAATACAATGAGAAAATCTAAAACCTGGAAGACCTCTCTCTCTTTGCCCTCGACAGCAAAACTCTCCCCCCTTCCCTCCAGTATCCCCCCCACTTTTCATTATCCATTTCTTCTTCTGTTTCGTTGTGACCCACTGAAGAGGGTCAAGGGGAGAAGCGAAGGATGCGACGTAGTCGCCGCAGCTATCCTCGCCACCGCCCACCAGTCGTGCTACCTTCAGTCTTCGTTCACCGCGACTGTGAGGACCTGAGTTTCAAGCTTTCAACTCTTGCTTCTCTCTAGAAATTGAAGAGTCGTCGCTCAAGACTTCATTGCCGCCGTTCGGGATTTAATTTCTACATGACAAAAGCCCTGCATACAACTCACAAAGATCAGTTTTTGGAGCTGTCCAAACCTAGGGTTTTTGGGGCCTGGTTCAATCAGACGCTTGAGGCTCTTTTGAGGTAGGATTTGACTAATTTTAGTGCCTTGATATGAATTGTGTTGATTTTATTAATCACATGGAACCCTTTAGTAGTAAAGAGATTAAGCTAAAACTTAAATGCTCTATGGGTTATGTAGTTGGAAGCCATATTCATCCATTGATAATGAGAAAATGGAACATATAAGTGGCGGTTGAGACTAGGTAAGCTATTAAGGTGTGGTTTAAAAAGTTGAATACTATAATTTAACTCATGGCCGCACTCAAATTTCATTAAACTTTTGCATAATTAACATGGTTTCATGAAAACTAGATAAGGTGTTTGTATATGGAGTTAGTGGGTGATGCAATTAACCTATGTAAATGTTAAATCGGCGATTGGAGATTTAGATCTTAATTAATTAACATGATTTGGGAGAATGGTGAAAACCCTAACTCTTTAATTGAAATATGAATGTTTCCCCCTTAAGGTTTGAATCAACTAAGATAAATTTATAAGGTTTGAATCCGAGGGTGAGGTTGGGAGACCTAATTGTCTATGAAAGCTAAAGCACTTGAAGCTAGGTTGAATGTGAATCTCAATCCCTTAAGCCCTTATCATGTTAGTAGATTAAGAGATAAATATAGCTCAACTTCGTGTGTAAGATAATGTAATTGAATTGGAAAGAATGAGGAATTGTTGAAAACTTGAGATATTCATGATTTATTTAGTAAAATTTGTTTGTAAATTGAATAGAAGAAAAATTAAGGTCGAAGTTCTAATATAAAGAACTAATGGGATATAGAAATATTGAATGTGTGAGTTATGTAACTTGTTAGTCGGTGGAATGATGGGTAAATCTATGGTTATATGTTAAGAATTGGAACCTAAAGAGTATAAATTACATAAATGGTGGTTTGAATGCCTTTTTATTGTGAATTAATTTAAAGAATGATATGATGAGTTATTAAATAGGTTTGTTGAATCTGACTTGGGAATTTATGGAAGTTGAACAAATATACTAATTGGTTGAATAATTAAAAGTTAGTTATATGATCTAGTGGAGTAAAATTGGGGTATTGAGCCTTAGTTTTCATGTTGGGAAATGAACCTTTAACTTAAATTCTTTATTTACGTAATGAAAAATTTTGGGGATTGGAATTTAAGGGTACTTAAACGTAATCAAATTCAAAACGCTGAGATTGGAATTAGGTGTGTGTAATTAATTTGGTTGGACTCTAAATAATGTTAAAAACTTGAGTTGTAAATTTTGTTGAATTTCATGAATGGTAATTGAAATGCTTTCTTTTCATGATGAATAAATCTAAAAGTTGTTATTAGAAGTTCTAATTCAAGCTCATTAAATCTAATTTGAGTTTTTGGAAAGTGGATGAGGTTGTCTTGTTGGTTAACCAATATAAATCAAACTCATATCTAATGAAATGTACATGGAATGTGAGTCGTGTGAACGTGGATGTGAGATGAATAATGCGTCTATATTGAACTTGGAACTAAAGGAAAAATGAAATGAAAATTAGTTGAAACTTATGATATTGAATTCGAAAAACAAGATAAACGTAACAAGTAAAGCATGTGATTCGAGAATCAATGTTGATGATATGGAATCTAAAATGGAATAATGCAACAATTCTAAATGAGAAGGAAAATAATTTGATTGTGGGAATAAATTGGGGAGATGGACTCCCGGTTGATTAATGACTGCTGATAAGATTAATCAAATATTGAATCGAGGATGATTGATGTAGATGTAATTAAGTTGGGCTTGACTAGCTATAAGGTGAAAGACCAAAAACTTGTGCAAGTAGGGTGCCTTACCCATCGGTTAGTCCCCGAAAAGGTGTGCATGGGTTGCCTACCCGTCGGTTGTCACGCCCCAAGTTTCGGGTCACGTGAAACACCCACAAATCACAAACATAAAACCCAGCCTGAGAATACACTCTCAAATTAAAACCATACATGCATTGTATATGAACGCCAAACGGCTTACAAAACATAAGGCTCCAACGCCAAAAGCTTATACTACACGGTTCCAACACCGAAAAACATGTTACAACATATACATGTGACAAAACAGAAAGGAATAAAGGAAGACTAAAGCTCTTCCACCTTTTTAGCACCTCCAGATCAAGCTGCGTGATCGGTACCTGAAAATATTTTATCCCACACCGTGAGCCAAGGCTCAGCAGAAAGTAGACAAGCAGGCAATATAAAAAAACATTCTAGGAAATTGAAGTACAGGTTTTAATCTCTCTTTCAAGCCTTAAAAATAGTTTCACATGCAATGGAAAGCGAGGATACAAACCATAATTTGACTCGCACACAGGAGTTTAGAAAATAGTTGAAAATGGTTTTAGATCGCGATTCACACGAATCTTAAAAATAATTTGAAAATTGGTCTACCCGTCCCATAATGTAGTCATGCAAGCCATATACCTTTTCGGGCTAAACCCGAGGGACCATTCCCCCAACAAACGCGTCTTCTCGGCTTCAAGCCGAAGGACCGCCGCCCCACACGTGCGTCTTCTTGGGCTCAAGCCGAAGGACCTCCGCCCCAACACATCTTCTCGGCCTCAAGCCGAGGGACTACCGCCCCAACACACACATCTTCTCGGCCTCAAACCGAGGGACTGCCGCCCCAACACACTCTAAGTTAACCAGGGTTAACATTTCTAGAACCACTTGTTCATCTAACACATTTCATACACTATGCATAACCTAACTAGGATTTAAATGCATAAAATCACGCACTATCACTATGTATCACAAACTACATCACATGCTACACAAGCGACTCACACAACACTTGCAATTCATGCAACATGCATCACATGCATCCGTTCCTCATATTCCACATAACCATGCCTATAAAACCCTGTGTCTTAAAGCGTAAACCACGTTATAAGTAACGATATCAAGCCATCTAATTCACTTACACATCCGCACATAAATAAAATAGAGTTATAAATGCACATTGCTAGTTATAAATGCACACAGCCATATATAACTTTAAATCATGACGCCACTCGCCATATAACCCGACATCCACTCACATGAACAACCAACAACCCACAGAACCGAAACCTAACCCGAAGGCCAACACCACTCAAGCGATCCCTAACTGACATAGCATATAGCCACAACCTCGCTCGAGCGCACCACCACCGTTCGAGCGGTCAACCACCGACCCAACAATCTGGCACCACCCCGCTCGAGCGCTCAACCACCGCTCGAGCGGTCAACCACCGACCCAACACTCTGGCACCACCCCGCTCGAGCGCTCAACCACCGCTCGAG
>JAOTRH010082452.1:0-17089 GCA_034768845.1 Heliamphora exappendiculata
ATTTAGAATAGATAAAAAGATACACTAGATACATTAATAAACATAAGATACATTAAATGCATTAACATGGATAACAAGATACACTGGATACATTAATAAACATAATATACATTAAATGCATTAACATATTAATATATACTAGATACATTAACATACATTAGTTAATGTATTTAAGATACATTAGATACATTAACATACATTAGTTAATGTATTAAAGATACATTAGATACATTAACCTACTTAAGTTAATTTATTTGATTAGAGGAATCAAGTCCAAAGATAATTGGCTTTAATGGTGGTAAATACATTGCAATATTAGCCTACACCACTATATATATGAGCCTTGATCATTTTCAAAGATCTACCGACACATTTCTCTCATATACTTAGTAATATAAAGTAAGAAAGGGGGAAGAGAGAGAGAGAAAAAGGAAGTGTTGGAGGCCGCATTTGAGGAGATCGAACCACATTCTCACATCTTTGTCTTCTCGACCAACAACTCTAAGGTAGGAATGTAATCCCTTAGTTCTCTATTCTTCTTTTATATCATTCTGCAACTAAAATCCTACCATGCGTGTCGAAATATTGAATAAAAAGGGCAAGAAAATTGACGTCCAGTAGCTTTTTCTTTAAAGAGCAAAAAATAATCATTTTATTTGACATAGTTAGACTTAACTAGGATCTCTTAAATTTTTACTGAAACTTCTAGGATGAGTCCCTGATACGTATAATTTTTCTTGAAGTCAAATTATTTTTTTATAAATTTTAAAATTTTTGAAATCAAATTTGATCCAAAAAGTCATTCTGAACCAGCCACTTTGTTTGATTACCATTTTTTTTTTGCAGAGATCCATTTTGAGTGAAATTGGTACCAAAAATTAGATATATGTGTTAGGATTCTAATAAAAACTGGAATCACACAAAAATTATTTAAAATTAAAATGAGTAAGATACAATATTTTTACTAAAGAATGTCAAATCTGGATACTCAGTAGCATTATTTTTTTCCTAATAAATAAAGTATAATAGATTTTTTTTGAGTAAGGTCAAGTTCCAGGACCTCTCAACATATTCATGTATGTTTTGGTTTAAAATGATTTGAACATATTGTGTGGCATATTAATTAAGAAAATGCTGAGACTATAAGACCTCCCCAGGACCATATTTTGTATGTTTCAATTAAATCTTATATGTTTAAAGTCGATGGAATTAAGCATTTGTGAAGTTTGACTAAGTGTTGAATAGGAGTAGGTTTTGGTAACAAGTGTTACCATCATATTCTATGTCTTGTATATCTATTAAGCACATCATGGCGTTCTTCATCAATTCTTGGGTTTGTGAAAAAAAAACTAAATTTAAAGAATATGGTGATGAGGGAGGGTCCATTGCGTCATGAGCCATCTTGTGTCGTTCCACACCTTGTCTGACCTTTCGCACGCGATTGAAGAATTGGTCTAACGTCTTTAGCCGCATACAAAAAGTAGGGTAGGAGCATATAGATAACGGTTATGGGTGGTGGAAGACATAATGCATGGGAGCGCAAACGGTACCGTGGTGTTAGGTACTCGCTTGTGGAAGTGTAGTATAATCTGGTTATGTTCTCTTGGTGAGAACGAGAAATTTTAATCTTTCTTGAAGAATTATGTCTTATAACCTTCATTCTCATGATCGTATAACATGCATTTAGCCTATGTTGCTCTATTCGTTGTATATCTATTGTTCATACCATTACTAGCCTAATTTACTTAACATTTAAGATGTAAGTTGCACTTGCTGTACGATGATATAATTGTTAGAGTAGTGGGGTACAGGTTATTTCTACTGGGCTTTGTAGCTCATGGAATTTTAAATGCTAGATAACACAATAGGACAAGAAGACGATGGTGCGATTCAGGATGATGATCAAGATGAACAAGTCGGAGAAGAGCAGTCACTGCAGGAGGAAGATGGAGTTAGGGCCCAGAGACTCGTGCACTTTGATAATTGTCTTTAGATTTTCTTTCGGTGTTAGAATTGTTATTCTGTTTTGGAAGAATGTAAGACTAGTAACCGTATTTCTCTTGGAAGTTTATGAATTTTAAGTATTTGTATTTTTTTTTTAAAATTTGGTTAGATTTTTTTTTCTTTCTAAATGAAAATAAATTAAATTCACAATTATTGATGTTTCTGAAATTCGGGGCCTCACAGCTTGGTATCAGAATCTGGGTATACGGCCTCCTCGAGACCGGGTAATGGGTAGACTTAAGAATTTTTTTTTGCTTGTGATGTGCTTTCTTGTGTTAAGTGTTAAATCCTCTTCTTGATAAGTATATGTATTATTCCCCGATCATAGACTAATTTACATAAGTATAATTAACCCCTATGTAAGATGGCTGACAACAACCAAAATGGATGGATTTCAGCGAAAGAAGAAAACCCAAGTGTGGAAGAACCTGAGGAAGAAGAAGTCCGAAGTGAGGATGAACCAGAAGAAGAGGAACCAATATATGAAGACGAGGAGCTGGAAGAGGAAATAGAGGAACTGGTCGAAGTAGAAGATGATGAGGAAGCTCCACAAGAAGAAGTATACAACCCACCGGAGCCCGTCGTTGAAGCGTTGGAGCTAGGAGCTATCGAATTCGGCTGGAGGTACCCCCGAAGGCAGTAACAATTTGAAGCTGGAGCCGTAGTCTATGTAATCGTACCACCAATGGTACGATGTGCCTGAAAAACACCGGTGGCCTCATACTATTATATGGGACCCGTCCGCGTTATTAGACCAGTAGAGGGAAGGTCCTATGAACTAGAGGTTCCCCCGGATCTTGCGGACAAAGTAGGATCTCGTGCACCTGTCTCTTTTATTCAACGTCAGCGACCCATGGATGACGGGAGGATTTTCACTACAAATGGGGGACTTGATTTCACAAATCCTGTAACTTACTCAGAAGTGCCAATTGAGATCATCGATTGGGAGAATAGAGATCCTTTTCGACCAAATGTCACTTACTGTAAGGTCTTGTGGGATTTTTATGGAATGCATGAGACAACTTGGGAGCTAGAGAACTTACTTTTTAGGGATTATCCAGAATTGTTTTGAATAATTTCGTATAGAATTGAGTGTTAAATGCTAAACTTCTTGTAAATGTCTACTCGAATGAATGAAATTACCTTCTTGCATACTCTCATTATTTTTGTAATAGTGGTGATATGTGTATTGATAGGTGCATGAATTATAAAAGTCATAACAACAAAAGTGTATCGAATTAAAAAAAAACTTATTATTGTAGAATGGAAGGAAGACGTGGAAGGGGACTTTCCCAACTTCTCAATCACTTACCAACCCCCCCACGACTGGATCATAACAACCACAACCATCCTGAGCTCACCATGAGAGGGATTTGAAGAGCTCTTTTTAGGAAAATATTTTCTTGAAATTGCCAAACATGACATGACCCAAGAATTTCTTAGCCTCTGATAGGGAAATCTCACAATGACTCAATATGCCAAGAAATTTGAAGAATTGAACTGATATGCTTCGACCATGATACCTGATGAAGATTCTAAGGCTTGGAAATTTGAATAGGGCTTAGAACCTACGATAAGAGGTAAGCTAGCCGTGATGCAACTGCCTATTTACACTCAGGTGGTACTAATCGCATTAGTGGAAGAAAGGGAATTGGATGACTCTCGGAGAATATGGGACCTCAATCGACGGAGTAATGCTACACAGAAGGGACCCATCAGGACCAATCAAGGAAGAACTCAACCAAAACCCTACTCCCTATCGGTCCATAGCCAACCTCAACTGAAACTTCAGGAAGTATGAAAACCTATACAATGCTACAAATGCAGAAAGGAGGGACATCTGGTGCGAGAATGCCCATTGTGGGAGCCAAACCGACAATAGGGCAATGTTAACAAAGGACCTGGACAACAAGCCAAGCCTGGATTTGTTGAGAAGTTAATAACACAAGGAATAAACATGGCCCCAAGAGTGTTTGCCTTGTAAGAAGATGAGGAGTGTGACCCAACAATTATTCAAGGTTCCCTTGTTTTATTTAGTTCTTGGGTACATGCTTTAATTGATTATGGCGCAACACATTCTTTCATATCTACTGCATGTGCTACACATCTGAACCTGAAACAAGAAACTGTAGAAATCCATATGAGTGTAGCATCACCTTTGGGTGGACATGTAAGAGTAGAATACATTTGCAAGGATTGCAAACTAGAAATCAGTGGGTTAAGAATTACATGCAACTTGTGAATACTTCCAATAAACGACAATGACATAATATTAGGTATGGATTGGTTAACTAGGCATCAGGCAGTAATTGATTATTATTGGAAGAAGGTGACGGTCTATGCTAATGATGGAACTCGTTTCTAGTTTAAGGGAGATAGAACGAGTAATTGCCCAATGAGGGAGTTCAAGCTAATCAAAACCGTTCCTTTAGTCGGATAGTTATCAACCCTTACTTTAAACTCCAAAACCCAACCTGAGATGGAACTCCCTAGGGTAGTTTGTGAGTTCCCTGATGTTTTTCCAGTCAAGTTACCTGGGCTACCACCTACTCGTGACATGGACTTCGGTATTGAACTCCAACTGGGTATTGCCCCGATCTCCATGCCACCTCATCGTATGGCCCCAACTGAACTCAAGGAATTAAAAACCCAGTTACAAGAATTGCTCGACAAGGGTTTTATCTAACTAAGCACTTCACTATGGGGAGTCCCAGCACTATTCGTAAAAAGAAGGACGATTCATTGAGAATGTGCATCGATTACCGGCGATTGAACCAAGTGATGATTAAGAATCGATACCCTCTTTCGAGAATTGATGACTTGTTTGATCAGTTGAAAGGGTCCAAGGTTTTCACAAAGATTGATTTACGTTCAGGCTATCATTAGTTGCGAGTTAAGAACGAAGACATACCCAAAACGACTTTCTGCACTCGATATGGACACTTCGAGTTTGTGGTGATACCTTTTGGGTTAACAAATGCACCAGCAGTTTTCATGAGTCTTATGAATAAAATTTTCACCCCATACTTAAACTTCTTTGTCGTCGTCTTCATTGATGATATCCTAATCTACTCAGCCTTAGAAGTAGAACACGAACAACATCTGAGAATTGTATTACAGACTTTGCGAGATAATCAATTATACGGGAAGGCCAACAAGTGCGAGTTCTGGTTAAAGGAAGTAAAGTTTTCGGGACACGTTATCTCGAAGGAAGGAGTGGCAGTAGATCCTGCTAAGGTAGAGGCAGCATCATAGTGGAAGCAACCTAAGAACATGTTTGAGATAAGGAGTTTCCTGGGATTAGAAGGATATTACAGGCGATTCATTGAAGACTTTTCTAAGATAGCTAGACCGATGACTCAACTGACGCAGAAGGGAGTGAAGTTTTTTGGAACGAGGAGTGTGAGGCCTCATTCCAAGAGCTTAAGATGCGATTGACAAGTGCGTCGATCCTTATCATTCTGGAGAAAGATAAGGGATACACTATGTACTATGATGCCTCTAAGGAAGGCTTAGGGTGTGTTCTGATGCAAGATAAGAGAGTAGTGGCATACAGATCAAGGCGATTGAAGAATCACAAAAGGAATTACCCAACCCATGACCTTGAACTAGCAGCAGTGGTGTTCGTTTTGAAGCAATGGAGACACTATCTATACGGAGAAGAATTCGAAGTTTTCACAGACCATAAAAGCCTCAAACATCTTTTTACTCAGAATGAGCTGAACATGCGGCAATGAAGATGGATGGAGTACCTTGAGGATTACCAGTTCACTTTATCCTACCACCCTAGGAAGTCTAATGTTGTGGTCAATGCTCTCGGTAGAATAACCAATGCAAGTGTGGCCAACCTTGCAATTGAGAAGTGGAAAATGATGAAAACCTTAAGTGAACTTCAAATAGACTCTAACAATGATCCTCACACGTGTATGTTCGCTATCACAGTTTCGCCCTCGCTACTTCACAAAATTCTCGAAGCACAAAGATCTGATCAAGGGACAACTTTCCTTAAATTTTTCCATACTACTGGTTGATACACCAACTCCCTGGAAAGTTCACCCCAACGAAAGTCTACGATTTTCAAATAGAATCTATGAACTGAAGTTCTAGAAAGCTTCCACCAATCAAAATTTACAGTACACTCTGGAGGCAACAAGATGAACAAGGATTTGAAGCGACAATACTAGTGGAGTGGGATAAAAAAGGACGTCGCTGCATTCGCCGCTAGATGTCTTATTTGTTAACAAGTAAAAGCCGAGCACCAACGACCGGGTGGATAACTTCAACCCCTACGGATACCTGAATGGAAATGGGAGCACATTACAATGGACTACGTAACCCGGTTTACCAAGGTCACCTCGAGGAAACGACACTATCTGCGTAGTGGTAGATCGGCTTACTAAGAGTGGCCACTTTTTACCAATAAGGAAGACCGATAGCTTGGATTTGTTAGGCCAACTATACATCCGGGAGATTATTCAACTCCATGGAGTACCGGTATCAATTGTATCTGATCGTGATCCGCGTTTCACTTCGCGTATTTGGGGAGGCTTACAAAAGGCTATGTGAACGAGTTATGTTTTAGCACAGCCTTCCACCCTCAGATCATTGGGTAATCAGAACGGACCATTCAGATACTCAAGGATATGCTAAGGGCATGCGCATTGGACTTTAAGGGAGATTGAGAGCGACATCTACCACTAATAGAGTTCGCTTACAACGACAGTTATCAAGCTAGCATTGGCATGGCTCCTTACGAAGCACTATATGGACGAACATGTTGCTCACCGATATGTTGGACAGATATAGGAGAAACTAGCCTATTAGGACCAAAAATTGTTCAAGAAACCACTCAGAAGATTCAATTGATACGTGAACGAATTGCTACCGCTCAAAGTCGATAGAAACGTTACGCTGATCAACGATCTCAACCTATAACCTTTGAAGTCGGAGATCACGTGTTCTTAAAGATTCAACCTCGAAGAGGAATCGTCCGCTTTGGGAAAAAGGGAAAGCTATCCCCTCGATTCATTGGTCCATTTGAAATTCTGCAAAAAATCAGAGAAGTCGCATACTGTTTAGCTCTACCCCCACAACTAGCACAAATACACAACGTGTTCCATGTCTCATTACTCCAAAAGTATTTAGCTCATTCATCTCACGTGCTAAATTGGGAAGAACTCCAATTGGACAAATATGCTACGTTCGAAGAAAAACCAGTTGACATACAAGACAGAAGAGAAAAAATTCTAAGAGGAAAAACTATCCCACTCGTACGCATTTTATGGAGACATCGAAGAGTAGAAGAATCAACCTGGGAATGAGAGGATGGCATGTGAGCCAACTACCCTCAACTATTTGAAAGGTACCACTTCAATTTCGAGAGGGTGGTAGGTTGTAATAACCTGAATTTTTTAGTTAATTAATTACAGCAAATATATATAATTAATCATAATTTATGCCCCAACTATGAAATATAAAATCTTAAAATTTACATATAATAAAGTACCACAAAAATTTTGTGTTAAAGGAATCACTAATTATCCTTCTATTTCGACAATAATCATCTAAGGAGGTTGTTTATTAGCGTATCAGAGTCTGAGATTGTCTAGGAGGTTGTTTGTACCAGAGTCATGTCGACCAGATCTATTACACTAGTGTCATCATTCTCGCCTTACAGTGCATCCTGAAGGCACGAAAATGTACCATGACTTACGTCGTCAGTTCTATTGGACAAGGATGAAGAAGGGCGTTCTTCAGTTTGTTTCTCGGTGCCTTATCTGTAAACAGGTAAAAATGGAGCACCAAAAATTGGGAGGATTGCTACAGCCGTTACCGATATCTGAATGGAAGTGAAAGAACGTCACGATGGACTTTGTGTCAAGACTTCCTCTCTCACCTAGGGGACACGACGTTGTTTGGGTTGTAGTTGATAGATTGACGAAGTCTGCACACTTTCTCCCAATCCGTGTGAAGGATTCGGTGGATCGACTGAATAGGTTATATGTTAGAGAGATAGTCCACTTGCATGGGGTGACAGTATCTATTGTTTCTAACCGAGACTCGCGTTTCACATCGCGCTTTTGGCAGAGTCTTCAGGAGGCATTGGGGACGAACTTGATGTTCAGTACTATTTTTCACCCCCAGACAGATGGTCAGTCTGAGATGGCAGTACAGATTCTTGAGGACATGTTGAGGGCATGTGTGCTTGATTTCAGAGGTTCGTGGGAGGATCATCTACCATTGGCAGAGTTTGCATACAGCAATAGCTATTAATCTAGTATTGGAATGGCATCGTATGAAGCTTTGTATGGTAGACCGTGTAGGTCACCAGTATGTTGGACAAATGTGGGAGAGACCACAGTCTTGGGACCCGACTTGGTGCGGGAGACGACGGAGAAGATTGCAATGATTCGTCAGCATTTATAGACAGCTCAGAGCCGCCAGCTGAGTTATGCAGATTAGAGGAGGAGGCCTTTGGAGTTTGCAGTGGGGGATCATGTGTTCCTGAAGGTCTCACCTTGTAGGGGTTTGATGAGGTTTGGTTGTAGCGAAAAGCTATCACCGCGCTTCATTGGGCCTTTTGAGATTCTGGGCAGGGTTGGGGAGGTTGCTTACCATTTGGCTTTGCCACCTCAGTTAGCATATGTGCATAACGTGTTCCACGTTTTTATGCTACGGAGGTAGGAATCTGATCCTTCACATTTGTTAGATTGGGCTGAGCTACGGGTTGATGAGGATGTAACTTATGAGGAGCGTCCGGTGAAGATTCTTGATACAAAGGAGCAAGTGTTGTGAGGCAGAACAATTGCTTATGTCAAGGTTCTATGGCTTCATCATAGGGTTGAAAAAGCTACATGGGAGCTGGAGTCAAGGATGCGTGCTAGATATCCAGAGCTTTTTCCTTTGTGACTTTGTAATGAATTTCGGGGGTGAAATTCCTTAAGGAGGGAGAGTTGTGAGACCCAGACCCGTCTCCTTTTGAGACTTATATATGTTTGACGTGTTTTTGCATATATATTTCTGTGATATATGATTTACTCGTTTTGATGCATGTTTACGTTTAAATAAGCATGCGGGATTGGCTCCCAGGATTATAGGGAGTTGAGCGAATTTCAAAAATTAAAAAAAAAGAAGATATTTTCAAGAAGATATTTTGCCTATAAATATCTGGAGTTAGATATTTTCAAAAAATATTTTCAAATTTTCTCGACTAAGTTTTCTTAAATTTCTCTCAGCCTTCTCTCTAACTTCTCGGGGGCTCAAAACTTGATTTTTGAGAAACCAACTGCTGATCCATAGTATCGGCATCGCGGTCTACGAATCCATCCAGTCAAAATTTTATTTTGACAAAGCTCGGGTTTTACACGTGGATCGAGACGTCGAGTTTTTAACTCACCAGGGTCGGATCCTAGACTGTATAACAGTTAGAGGGTACTATATATAATCTTACGTGTTTCTACCATTTAAAAATGCATGAAAGGTGATTTATGTTTTAAATCTAATTTTGGGTTAAAACTATTTTTTGGCATTTTCGGTGGATGGAAGTGGGTTTCGAGGGTTTCCTTTCGTGGTGTTGGTGCTGGGTTTAGACGTGCAGATGTCCGAGGGTGTTTAAGGGAAGTTTGGAGGTTTGATTTGAGGTTTGGAAGCAAAATCGTAACTCAAAAATATTTTCTGGGCTGGTTCAGTCGACTGAAGCTATGAGTTCAGTCGACTGAACGTGGGAGGTCAGTCGACTGAAATTCCTTCTGTTTTAGTTTCCTTTTTCCAGAGAGTTTTTCAGTCGACTGGGGGCTTAGGCCAGTCGACTGAGGTTCTGTGTGGATTGTTGGTGTTGTTTTGATGGTTCGATGTGTGGATGCTTTGTACCATCAGGCTCAGGTCCCGTAAATTAAGCAGTAAGTGCTCTGTACCTTTGGTTATCTCCCATAAATTGAGTGGTTCGGTTGCCTCCATTAATGACGTCGTTGTCGTGACTCCATATAGAATTTGTCGTTACTAAGCCTGCGGGTCTAGGGTAATGGACAAAAGTCTATAGTTGTTGCCTTTGTCGGTAGGGCAGAGTCGGTACATAGGATTACATTTTATTGTGTCTCCTCGGCTGTGTATCTTGGGTGGAGAATGATGTGTTTTACTATTTTTCCTTAACTATGGCATGATATCTATCAGGATTATATGCATAGTTTCAAGGATGAAAATGTGTGGTTTTGGTGAGAAAACCTTTTTGGCTTTTGTGGTCGAGCTAGCTCCCACCATATGATTGCATGACCTGTATAACAGTTTTACAGTATACTTTCTATTAGGTTTCGCCTCATGGTGTGGGATTTTTTCATTTGCTGTAAAACCTTTTTCAGGTGAGCACGTGGAGTTGACCTAGTTGCAGAGGTGATGGAAGACTTGCTGTAATTTTCTCTTTTTGGAGACATATACTTTCACATGTGATGCCTGTGAAAGCTGGTTTTGTACGCCTTATGGCGATATACTTATTCATGTATAAGAGTGCATGTTTATTATTTATGAGAGCTGAACTTGGAAAATTTTATATCCAACTGCTGTATTTTGATTTCCAATTGTAAAACCTATTTTTTCTTAAATGGGTGTTTTGAGTGGGCTTTCGCGTGACCCTGGTGTTTAGAGCGTGACAGCTTACACAGAAAAGATTAGATTTTAAGTTCTTGTAGAATATAATTTTTATACTCACAATTTAGATGGAAATGAACATATCATCGGTATGACTGTAGTACAAAGTTTTAATAGGCATGTCTTAGTAACGAAGATCAGACAATAGCGTCATCTATTGCTCCGACTCTCTGTGCTAGTACACTTTGTGTGTATTAAATGGGACATTTGGAATAATTTTTTTTATACTGACTATATAATTTAATTTACACTCCAAAATTATTATGAATAGTTCTTATCCTCTTAATCCTGAAATAATTATTGATTTGCGTATATTTAATAATCGTTATTTTGATTCATTAGAGGGTGCGATCTTATATAGGTCTATATTCCCGTTGAGTTGGATGGCGGTATTATTTATATGGTGAATATTAATTATTGACGGAATCCACGTCCCGAAAGATCGGGATTGACAATACCCCCTTAAGGAAATGTATAAGTTTTGACCGGACCAAACTCTGCAGGTGAATTTGATTATTCGACGGTCAAATAAGTTAAGCAGAAGGGCTTAAGGAATATCAAGATGTCGATTATATTAAATTATCAGTAATTAAATTTAATTGGCGGGTATCGAGAATCTTGACGTGGGGAGAAATAGTAAGCATTTAATAACAGGACCTCAATGCAAGAAGGTATTGAGATTATGTGTTAGAGTGCAATTATAGTTTTTTAGTGGTGTGAACTGTAATTCAGTATTTTATGAAAGTTACAGAAACTACTAGTAGGTGTCTGTGTTCCACTAGAAGTCTTACTCATAATTACTCCACTAGTCCCTACTGTAACCCTATATATATGTGGGTAGTCTGAACAAGTTTTAGATTATAACTTGTCTTTCAAGACTAAATATACATGGGTTCTGTCGGTACGAGTTCTTGATTGTCTGTAGCCTACACTAAGTTCAAGAATCACGTAAGTGAATACAGTAGAAGATCTGACATGAGCTTCAACTCAGATTCAAATTGTAATTGAAGATTCAACCGGTAAAAAGGTATTCTTCTAAATTAACTTCGGATACATGAGTTTTATTTTGATCGTTCGCCATCAAAAGTTTTATCTGGAGCCTGTTTTGGCGTTTGCCCGTCCAGTTAATTTTTTTCAGATAATCGTTTGTAAAAACAAAGATCTTTGATGTCTTGCCTCTAACAAATTGGTATCAGAGCCGTTTTGTCTTTTATTTACTGTTATCGGGATCAGGTAGTTTTAGAACTGTTGTTAACTTTATTTTACAGGCGTTCTAAATTTTAATTTTATGATCATCATTTATTCTTATATTTGATTGAATGTGTTAATGATAATTTAATTTAATTTTTTTTAACTACGAGGGTTAATCGTGGTAGATTGATTGTGAACTCTACAAAGGCATAGGATCAATGTAAAAATTAATATTTTTTAATTTTTAATTTTTTTATTTTATTTTTGTTGAATAAAAAAATGAAGAACAAGTGGAAGAATAAGTTCGAGAAAAAGCTTGAAGACTGTTTCGGTTTGGAATTCAAGACCGTTTGGCTTTGAAGCTTGAAAAGGCAGGCGGCGTTTTTTTTTCCAAAACAATAGTTTCCATTCAAAAACAACAAACAGTCGTTGTTTTCCAAAAAATCAGCAAATCCAAGACAGTGGCGGTATCCAATGCAGCAGTATTTTTTCAAAACACTGTTTCGGTTTCCAAGTAAACAGCAGGGGTGTTCCGGCGCAAACTCCAAGCGGCGATAATTCCGAAACAATGGAGCAGTTTTCTAAAATAGTGGAGCACCAAAACAGTGGAGCAATTTTCCGATACAGTGTTGCGGTGCAGGATTCCATACTATATCAGTTTTTTTTAAGGAAAAAAAAAAAGGGAAAGTGGCAGCAGTTTCTGTTCCAGCAGCAGTTTCCAAATCAAACACTGAAAAGGTTTCCTCCAAACACAGTTGTGTTTATCTAAACAAAAGCTGATTCAGAAAAAAATTATGAATAATTCTGAATAATTGTTAGTGTGAATCACTTCTCCATTTGAAGGGTTCATTGCGAATCGATTGATTTGGAATGAGGTGATGGTTAACAGTTAGCGGTATATAATAGTATCCTCTCTATCTGAATCATTACTATTATATACTGGATCGAAACTATGTCAGCTATTTAATTTTACTTGGCATGGTCAATTGCTTAGATAGTAAAATTAAATAGAATTGGCATGTCTGGTCTTATGAAGGATAGTAGATGTCCTCCCATCGAGGCATGTTATTTTCAGGTTACCAGATTGCTGGTGAATTAATTTTAAAATGGTAGAGGGAACCAAATTAAAATAAATTCAAAATTTTGCTCATCATAATTAACGATTTTATTTAATTATGTGATTTTCATGATTAAAATAGTTTTCAACTCACTCGCTTTAATACTCAAAGAAAACAAACTTATGGGACCAAATTTTGTTGACTAGAAAAGTAACTTGGATATAACTTTAACTATAAATGATATTCTTTCAATACCAGGAAATGTGTCTGCTTTAGAAAAAGGTTCTTCCTCTGGGCCGAAAGACATGAAGAAGAAAAAGGTTCAAAAATAGGGATACAAGATTTCTAAGGTAGTTAATGGGCTACGAACTGGTGTGAAAAAGCAGAAAAGCAGATATTTTCACTTCAACCAGACACAACACTAGAAAAAGTTATGCCCAGTATTTCTCAGTAAGCAGAACAAGGGTAATTTCTGTTCACTAGTTGTGGAAAAATATTTAGCGGTGTTATCTACTGGTACTTGGTGTGTAGATACGGGAGCCACTAATCATGTCTGCAATTCATTACAAGGGTTTCAGGAAACCCGACAACTTAGTGATGAGGAGATTTACCTGCATATGGGTAATAATACAAATGTAACAGCAGTTGCAGTAGGAGATATCACTCTCAATTTTGGTAGAGATTGAGTTTTAATATTGAGAGATTGTCTTTATGTACCTGCCATTAGAAGAAACTTAGTTTCTATTTCTGGATTGGCTAAAGATGGATATTTGATTTATTTTAATAACTCCGTGGTTATTAAGGATAATAAACGGGTTATTTATTTTGGTACATTGGTAGATGATATTTATATTATTACTCAAATCTCTCATATACTGCAACTAACTGAAACGAATAATACATCTATATTACCATATAAGAGAAAGTTTTCTTCTTTAATGAACCAAACGTTTTATTGGCACTTACGCTTAGGTCATATTAATCTAAAAAAGATAAACAGACTGATAGCAGATGGACCTTTGAGTTCATTGAAAGTGTAGGCATTTCTAGTCTGTAAATCTTTCTTAAAGAGTAAGATCACCAAGAGGCCCTTTTCGGCCAAAGGCTATAGAGCTAAAGAACCATTAGAGCTGGTTCATTCTAATTTTTGTAGTCCTATGACAATCCAGGCTATAGATGATTTTGAGTACTTCGTTAGTTTCATTAATGACTACTCAAGGTATGGATACATTTACTTGATGCACTACAAATCTGAATACTTTGAGAAATTCAAAGAATTCAAGGCGAAAATGGAGAAGCGTCTGGGTAAAAGTATCAAATTACTACGATCCGATCGTGGTGGAGAATACCTTTTTGGAGAGTTTAAGGACTACTTGTCATCAGAGGAGATTACATCCCAGTTGACTGCACCAGGCACTCCACAGTAGATTGGTGTAGCAAAAAAAAAAGAATATGACTCTTATAAAAATGGTAAGGTCAATGGTGAGTTATTCAGGTTTACCAGATTCGTTTTGGGGACTCGCTTTAGAGACAACGACTTACATTCTGAACTTGGTATCTTCTAAGTCAGCACCTTTTACTCCTACAGAATTGTGGACCGGGCATAAGCCTAGTTTGAAACACATTCGAATTTAGGGGTGTCCAGCACATATGCTGAAAGGAAACGCGAGTAAGTTGAAACTGAGGACAAAAGTCTGTTTCTTTGTAGGGTATCCCAAGGGAACGAAAGGTGGTCTATTTTATAATCCTAAAGATCAAAAGGTCATTGTTAGCACCAATGCCCGATTCTTAGAAAAAGATTACATTATGAATCACAGGCCCAATAGCAAAATTATTCTGGAAGAACTAAGAAAAAATATCAGTAGAATGAAAGAGGAACCACAAGTCGCTGATATTCTATTATCTCGTTGTAGTGGGAGGATTATCGGGACAGGTGCAAATCAAGAACATGGTGCTGATGCACAGGGTTTAGATTCTGCGTAGTCTGTTACTACTAGTACACAAACGCAGGTAGTGCCTCGTCATAATGAGAGGCTTATTCATCAACCTGACCGGTATATGTTCTTGGGAGAGTTTTTTGATAGGATCCCGGCAGAACTAGATATCGAGCCCTGTAACTACAATGAAGCACTACAAGACAAAGATGTAAATCTTTGGCAAAGGGCTATGAATTCAGAGATAAAATCTATATATTCTAATCAAGTCTGAAAACTTGTAGAACCACCCGAAGGGATAAAATCTATTAGATGCAAGTGGATCTACAAGAGAAAGAGAGGAGTAGACGGGAATGTTGAAACCTACAAGGCTAGGCTTGTTGCTAAATGGTTCACTCAGAAAGAAGGGATCGACCATGAGAAAACCTTTTCACCGGTAGCCATGCTTAAATCTATCCAAATTCTCTTATCCATTACCGCACATTTTGATTACAAAATCTGGCAAATGGACGTCAAGATAGCTTTTTTTAACGAAAGTCTTGACGAGTGTATCTATATGATACAACCAGATGGATTCATTACAAAGGGCCAGGAACACATGTTGTGTAAGTTTAAGAGATCCATTTATGGACTTAAGCAAGCATTGAGGTCTTGGAACACTCGGTTTGATCAAGCTATAAAGTCTTTTAATTTTCATCAAAGTCTGGATGAGTCCTGTGTGTATAAGAAGCATGACAAAAGCGTGGTGATCTTTCTAGTACTTTATGTAGACGATATCTTGCTCATCGAAAATGAAGTGGGGGTATTATCTACGGTTAAAGTATGGTTATCTGGGCAATTCGATATGAAGGACTTGGGAGAAGCCAGTCACATCCTTGGAATCAAGCTTGTGCGAGATCGGAAACAAAGGATGTTGGGCTTATCACAAGCAAAGTATATCGATGATATCCTTACTCCTTTTAGCATGCAAGATTTCAAGAAAGGATTTCTCCCTTTCAGGCATGGAATCACTTTATCCAATGATCAGTTTCCTAAGACACTTGATGAGATAGAGAAGATGAAGGCGGTTCCTTATGCTTCGGTAGTAGGAAACCCCATGTATGCTATGTTTTGCACTAGACCCGATATCTGCTTTACCGTTGGCATGGTTAGCAGATATTAGTCTAACCTAGGACAGGAGCATTGGACTACGGTAAAGAATATAATCAAGTACCTAAAAAGGACTAAGAATTCTATGTTAGTTTACCAGGTAGACAGTCTAGTACCTTTGGGGTACACAGACTCAGATTTCTAGTCTAACAGGGATTTCTATAAGTCAACCTCAGGATATGTGTTTATCTTAAGAGGTGGAGCTATAAGTTGGAGGAGTATCAAGCAGTCCTGCATTGCTGATTCCACCATGGAGGTCGAGTATGTGGCAGCTTCTAAATCAACCAAGGAGTCTGCTTGGCTCAGGAACTTCCTGTTGGATCTAGATGTGGTGTCTTTAGTTCAGTCGGCTATTACACTTTATTTCGATAATAGCGAAGTGGTTGCAAACTCGAAGGAGACAAGGGTCCATAAGAAAGGCAAGCACATTGAGCGTAAGCATCACCTAATATGAGAAATTATATAGAGAGATGATGTTGCTGTGACCAAGATTGCATCAGGAGACAACCTTGTAGATCCTTTTACAAAGAACTTATCAGCTAAGACTTTTGATAGTCATGTAGAGGACATGGAAGTCAGAAGTATGGCAGCATGGTTTTCAGTATAAGTGGGAGATTGTTAGGGTTAGTATACTAAAAACCATGTTTTTAGTATTTAATTTTATTTAATAAAATTAATTTTTTATTTTATGAGAATCTTTATGAGCAATGTACGTATATCATTTCTTTAATGTTATGTATGGATGTCCGATATTCTGTATAGTATTTAATCTGGTGTGTAGAGTACGGTTTGCACACAGAAGATCAAATTTTAGGTTCTTGCTGGATATAAGTTTTATGTTCACAGTTTAGATAGAAATGGACATACCATCAGTACGACTGTTGCACAGAGTTTTAGTAGGCATGCCTTGGTTACGGAGAACAAATAGTAGCGTCGTCTATTGTTTTTACTCTCTGTGCTAGTATACTCTGTGTGTATTAAACGGGACATTTGGGATAATTAATTTTGTATTCACTATATAAATTAATTCACATTCCAAGGTTATTATGAATAGTGCTTATCCTCTTAATCCTCAAATAATTATTGATTTGCATATATTTAATATTCGTTGTT
>JAOTRH010082463.1:0-49496 GCA_034768845.1 Heliamphora exappendiculata
GGCGAATAGAAATAAACAATAAAGGAGATACAATAGAATCAAATCAGAATCAATCTAATCAATCTAATATTCTAACAATCATTATTGTTGAATTTTTAATTTTTTGCACTGTTTGATTAGAGTGGATAGATTTACATATATATAATTTGGGATTGATCGGGCATGATTAGAAATAATTAGTGATCGAGTACAACCAGAAGCGATTTGGGTTACGTAGGACAAAGGTTCCACATATCTTGTATTTCGGCGAGTTTAGTTTGTAGTGGATTGTCAGCCACAAAGCTAATAGCGGTAAGATGTTTGGGTTTCGTGATTGAATCTTTTAATGGCTACAACGACTTCACCTTATGGTAATAAATAGTAAAAAATATTTTGATGTGCAAGAAATTAATCACGATTCTCAAGAAGTAGTCAGAAAAAAAATAGAAATGATGAAGGTTGTAGAGTGGGAAGAGATACGGGACATAAGGAACAGTACGATTTAGTTGTATCTCTGTAGCAGCACTTTTCGGTATTGAGATTTGAATACCAATCCACGGAAGCAAAAATCACACAAAAAAAAATAATAATCAACACCAATGATTTACGTAGGTCGATCCACACCGGCTTACGTCCACGAGTGAGAGAAAAAATATTTCACTAACGTCGAATGTGAAAGAGTACATAACCCATCTCCCTTCTTTCTACCAGCTAATCTTTCAATTTTTTGACTCACAACCTTAAATCTTAAGGCTCCACTAGTGTCCTATTTATAAGCACACACGTAAAAATTCTAAAAAATTCTAATAAACTCATATTACTATAAACCCTATACATAAAGAATTATATAAATTTCTAATTCCACCTCAACTCAAATACATATAGACCAAAAAATAACATAATAAATATGTACTCGGTAGATTACAAGACACAGCTCAACATTTGGGTAGTCATCAATAAAACTAATCAAATGAAACTTTAGGCTAAGTTAAAAAACATGTACAAGTCCAAGACATTAACGAATCAGTTCCCTTTAAAGAAATAGTTATATGCACTTCAGATGGAAGAGGCAGCAAATTTTATGAAGCATCTGAATGAGTTCAATAGAATACTAACTGAATTGAATTCTGTTGGCACAAAAATCGAAGATGGTTATAAAGTAATTCTCTTGTTATTTTTTTACCTTCATTATATAAGCATCTGAAGACTACATTGATGTTTGAAAAAGATATATTTGGTTTAGATGAGCTTGTTGATGCTCTTATATCTCATGAGATGTTAAAGAATAAGGAGAGTGACAGATCAGGTAATGGAGAAGTCAAAGGTAGGGCAGTAGTGAGGTAATGGAGAAGTCAAAGGTAGGGCAGTAGTGAGGCAGGAGAAGTTTAAGAAGGACAAAGTAGTGTGCTACTATTGTGACAAGGAAGGTCATTTGAATAGAAATTATCTGAAGTATAAGGCAGACAAGAGGAAAGAATAATCATAAGAGACTGTGATTACAGAGGGCTCCAACCATAAAATATTAGATGTGCTCACATTTACTTCAGCTACGAAAAAATTAAATTGGATACTAGATTTTGGATATTTGTTCCACATATATGCAGTTACAGAATATTTTGATATATATTAGTCATGCTATGGGGGTACTATTAGGATGGCTAATAATGCAGTTAGCAGAGTTGTAGGTATAGGGACAGTGCAATTTTGCAGATCTGATGAAAAATTATTGATTTTAACTGGGGTTAAACATGTGCTAAATTTGAGAAAGAATTTGATTTCTCTGAAGATGCTAGATTCAAAGGCTACGGGTTCTCATCCAGAGGTGGAATTCTTTAGGCTTCAAAGAAGAACATAGATGTACTACAGGGACAGATGATTGACAACATATACCGACTCATAGAGAGCGTTGTGGCAGGTAGATCTATTATCAGACCTCATAAGAGTTGTATAGGTAGGCGATATATACAGACAAAGTGTAAGGTTGATCAAGGTGAACAATAGTGTGGAGAAGTACACGTAATAGACATAGTTGTACACGGAAGCTAGAGGTCATATCAGTGCGTAGATGATCAAATCAGATGATGTGTAAGATGCCGACAAGAAGCAACACTAAGAGTTGTTAGATATTAACAAGAAAGCTCAGGACATATAGACAAATACGATAAACGTGATAGGAAAGATGTACACCTCGACAAAATCGAGTCTCATTTGCTCTTGATTTAGTTAGTTGTGGTGTTCTCTTTGATTGTGTGCACAAAGGGAAAGAGGTGGAGTCGTGTTCTTTTACAAAGTAGTAAACTTTGTGGGGCACCAGGGTTGGGGTGTGGGCACGCATCTTGGTGTAGATGTGCGGGTTATGTTGTTTGGGTGTGATAGTTCGACGACAATGATGGTAAAATCAATATCAACACTGGTTATTCACAAGGTGGTTTGTAGAATTCAAGCCAAGATGGAGATGGTTGGATTAGGTGTCTTGTATTCTATAAGGTCTATATTTTTATTATTTTATTTAGTCTACATGTATTTGGATTTGACTGAAATTAAAAGTCAACTAGAAATCTTTTTGTATAGATTTAATATTATATAGATTTATGGGCTTTTAGGATTTTTATGGTGTATTTATAAATAAGACACTGGTAGAAGTTTTAAGGTTTATAGGAGTGAGAAAATTGTGAGAATAATTAGAGAAGCTAACTGGTAGAGAGTTAGAAGTAGTTATACTCTTTTACATTCGACGTAGTGAAATATTTGTTCTCTCGCTCATAGACGTAGGTTAGTGCGGGCCGAACCACATAAATCCATGATGTTGATTTTTTTTTTTTTCATTTTATGCATGAATTTTTGCTTCCATTTTAGTTCAGGGATTGGTAATTTAAATCCCAACGCTAACATGGTATCTCGATAAATAAAAAATATCGATGCACATTAAGTGGAATCCAATCATATAACAAAAAATATTTTGGATAGGACAATAATGGCCCACCCTTGTTGGGTGGCTAGTAGATAAATGGTATCCTACTTAATGTGTATCGATATTTTTCACTCGCTGAGAGTATCACGTAAATCATGTCATATGTTTGTTCTAAGCAATCCAAGAAGGGAGAAAATTGGGTTTAAAAAATTAATAATAATTTTTAAAACCTTTTCGAAAATCTTTTAATATAATTAACAAATATAGCAAGATAATCAAATATTAATGTAATGCAAATATTAAAGAGGTTATGGATAAAGAGAATGAAGCAAACATCAAAGATTTATAGTGGTTCGACTTTTTTCAAACCTACATTCACTCCTCAAGTCTTCTCTTTAGAATTTTTACTATGTAGAATGCTTCATGGATGCATTCCCAGTCTTACAATCTCAAGACTTTACTTGAGAATATCCACACGGATACAAATATTTACGGGCACATTCAAAGGCCTTACAATAGCAGCAAGATAATCCTCTGAAAACAATCATCTGTTTTCTTCTAATCACTCTTGATATCTTCTTTGATGAGATTTACTCTATCACTCAAAGGACAAAGGGTGACTTACCATTGAATACAATAAATGAAGTGTTTAGATGAGAATCACTCACTCATTTTATAGAAATTGATTAACAATAAATGAAGAGATAAAGAGAGATGAGGTACAAGAGCTGGAGTTTAGCAATATATGAAATCTTGAAGATTTTGAGTTTAAATCAAGTAATAGAACAGTGATTGTAAGTCTCCAATTAGTTTAAATGCTAAGAAATAACTCCTTATATAAGTTCTTGAATCTTCATGACTGTTGGAGATAGGTGAGAGCATTAAATACTAAAAATTCAACTATTGAAGTCTGCTGCAAATTTAAATTTTCGTCGCAGGTGTCGACACAATTTCTTTATGGTCGACACAAAATGTTTAGGACATGGATCTTCAAGTGATTTGGTTGACTCAATTTTTCTGAGATGTCAACACAATTTTTGCAATCCTCTTCACCAACATAATAGTGTCGACACATTTAGATATTGTGTCAACTCAAAGGTTCTTCAACATTTAGGAGAGGACAATTTGTGTTGACTCAAATCTTTTTTGTGTCAACACTAAAATTTTGCAAGAACCTTCAGGATATTTGTGTCGACTCATTTAGACATTGGCGTCGACACTAAAATTCTTTAGGCGAGCTCGAGATATTTGTGTCGACTCTTCTTTAATTTGTGTCGACACACCAAATTCTGCAAGTGACCTCGGTACTTTTATGTTGACTCATTTGACATTTGTGTCAGCTCAAAGTTTTTGATAACAAAAGTGATAAACTACTTTTGTGTCGACACAAATTCAGTTTGTGTCAACTCATTTTGAGTGCAGAGAGCTTCAACTCTTTCGTGTTGACACAAAATTCATTTTATGTCACCACATATTTTTAATACCTGAAACATCTTCAACAAACTGTTAAGGTGTCAAACCATTTGTTCAAATGTATTGACACACTTAATATCTTCAAGTATACTTTGTCTAAATATTTTGACTCAATTATCAATTGGGTTCAACATAAAATATTCTCAAGAATACTTAAGTATTTTAGTCATTTTGAGAGATAAGTCTTTTCTTTTGGTTAAAGATGTCAACTCATTTGTTCAATATGTGTCAACACTTTTTTAAAAATATATATATAAATATTATCCTTTTAAATTCATTTATTCTTAGAAAATAAATTATAAAAATTATCAAAATCAATACAAAAAGCCTTTAAGCTAACAATCTTCAATTTTTTTTTTATGATTACAACAATTTCAGTATTTTCTAAAAAATATTTTTTTTTTAAATTCAACAAGGGTTCTCCCCTTATCGATATGTCGTAAACAGAATATGCATTCATTAGAGTTAGACATGCATTCAATAGAGCAATATGCATTTGTAAGATAATCTGTAAATTTAATTCAGAAACATTCTGAATTTATTAAAAATTTGTGCATCAAGACAGTTATATGCGAGGTGATTTTTCAAAAATCAAACATCAATTATAGTATATAAGCAGGATTGGTTATACAAAAACACACGCACGCGCGCACACACACACACACACACACACATATATATATATATATATATATATATATATAAGCATTCATCCATAAAAGAAGTATGATAAAGAGAATATATTTTTCAACCATACAAACAACACGTACCAACAAAAAATGTATGTTTAACGGTTACATCTTCTCCTTCAAAGTTAAGAAATTACTGAATAAAAGTTTGTTAATGTTTGTTCACTTCTTCTCCCCTTCTCTCCATTTTGTTCACCTCTTCTCCACTTCTCTCCATGCCTTGTTTTCTCCCCTTTTGTAATCATCAAATGGTCGAAGCTATTGATCATCCATGAATTTTTTGAATTTCTTCTTCTCTTTTGCTTTTTACTTGCGTTCAGAGGCTCTTTCTTTGGATGAGTATGCCCATTCGTCCTTCTTTTCGGCAGCTGCCATGGCATCAAGAGTGGCAGCGAGGGTTAAGTTTGCTTCTCGCTTGAGATAGACAGCTTTCTCTTCTTTGGTCTCTTTGGCCTTAAACTGCTTGCTCCAAGCTTCACGAATCCATTGAAGATGTTCCTCTACCTTTTAGGAGTTGGCCTGAACTGCTGTGACAATTCTCTGATCATATTCTTTTCTCACTTACTGTAGGATGGCCTTATTGCAGTTGACTATGGAGACGATGGTGTCATCTATTGTGTTGCAAATGGCTCTTTGTAGACACCCCAATTTGACCCCGCCTAATCTTAAGTGAATTCGATGATAAAAACAGGTAGAATGGTACCTCAGTATGATCCTTGGGAAGTGATCTAAGATCGGTATTTGAACCTGAAACCTGCAAACCAATGAAATTTTGTCGAACCATCAAAACTTGCTGCCCAAGTAAGGCGACAGCCATGTTCATTGTGGCGACCGCCAATAGAATCTCTTGGAAACCCTAGCCAAATATGGCGACCGCCACCTTTTATTATGGTAATCGCCAGCTTGCATCATGGAAACCTCTATAGAACTTCGTGGAACCTTTCAAAAACGTGACGAATGCTAACTTGCATTATGGCGACCACCAACTCTAAATGGCCTGACGTGTCCCAAAAATGTGACAACATCTCTTTGGCTGAAGAGCTCTATAAATACCATACCTCTTGTACGTTTTCAAAAAAGAAAATTAGAGAGAGGTTTAGAGAGAGAAGTTCTGTCGAGTCGCCGAGCAATTCGAGTCCCGACGCCGAAATTCTGTCGAAATATCGAGACTAGAACCTCCAACATTGAAGCCTTACTTGGATCACCACCCAAGGATTAGACCGGTGAAGCACATTCTCGACTTGAGGATTCCCCGGCAATCTATGTACCTTGATTGGATTCTCAATATTTATAACTCCATTCTCTCTCTTTTGGCGTGATCGAGTTAAATTCAATCTTAATTTGCATATTCCTTTCATTTATCTAGTTAATATTGTTTTGCTTTATGTAATTTGGTTACCCTATTTACTTTCTTAGTTGCTAATTTCCTCACAATCCACACTAAGCACATTGTCTTTTTTATTCATTAATTAGTGCCAACATTCTTTTAGCAATTACAACTATTATTGTTATTAATTGTTATAATTAAGACAAGTACATTATATGAATGTAATTGTCAATATTACATTTATACCTTCCAATTAAATAGTTATGTTTATTTCATTTTGTTTCTTTCTTTTATAATTAGTTTAAAGTGCCTCTATTAGTTTTTGTTATTTCATTTCTTTAATGTTCCTTTTAGTTTAAGGATTTTTTTCTTTTAGCATTAATATAATTTTTTTTCAATGCATTATTTTCTTTTCTTGTAATATTAGTTTAATGTTCTTCTTTTAGCACTTATATTTCTTTTTTTTCCTTTCCTTGTAGTATAGCTTATTTTCTTTTTCTCTCAATGTAGCCTTAGTTTCATTTTAATTTTTAATTTTATTTTTTTTAGTTTAATGTTTCTTTTCTAACTTTTATTTTTTTATTTTTTTCTTTTCTTTTAATATCAAGTATAATCCATTTTTCTAAGCATTTAATTCTCTTAGTACTAATATGTCTTTTCTTTTAATGAAGTTTTATTTTAATGTTCCTTTTTTTTCTTTTCATTTAATGCTAATATTTCACTTTCTTTTCTTAATATTATCTTGATACTCATTTTCAAGCATTTATTTTTTATTTTATTTTTTAAAAATAGTAGTGCTTATTTTTTTTTATAAAGCTCCACTTTCTCTTTCTTTTTTTTATAGTCCTATTTTCTTAATAGCAAAAACTACAAAAAGACTTTTAAGTTAATTATCACATTTAAATGGCATTATAATTTTCTTTATAAATAGTAAAAATCCTATCATTCTTTTCATTTCTTTTTCTTTCTTCTCTTTTTCTTTTCTTTTTTTTTTATTTTCATAAAATGTAAATAATTAGGTTCTCTTTTAGTAGTATTTTCTAACCTTTTCATTTGGCATCGTTTTCTTCTACAAACTTCTTCATTTTTTTTTCTTCTCAAACTCTCTTTTATTAAAACACATTTATTTTTGTTTCATTTGTTAGTAGACTTTCTTTCTTTTAAAATATAAAATTTTTGTGTATCTTTCATTTTAAGTACTTATCATGTTCATTTTTTTAATGAATGTTTTGGTTATTTTTTTTAAATCTATGTATATGGTAGTTTAGTTTATTTTGTAACAAATCATGCTTAGTTAATTTTAGTATCTTTAACTTATTTTTACTCTTTCATTTGAACCATACTAGTTTAGATTATTTTGATAAAATTGCATATGGGAGTTTTTCATGTATTCTTTAGTTAGATATTACATGCCATAGGACTTAAAATTTTTATCTTGATATTTGTTTCATTTGGCGTTCTATATACGTATGTTATGTATTTTTTTATATTTGATTTTGGATGTTCTCTATTCGCCTAAATCTTCTTTACTTGCATGTATTTAAAAAAAATTATTAAAGAACCAATGATGATTAGTAAAGGCCAACCTTACGGTTGGGTGAACGTGCCTAACACCTTCCCCGATTCGCACCTTAGCCCCCGAACTATTTTTCTCTGGTTAATGTTTTAAAAGATCAGTAAGCTATTTTTATTTTTCTTAGTTTTTTTTAAAAATTCAGTGGCGACTCTATTTCCAATAAAAAATGAGTTTTAAAAATTCTCTTATTTTTGAAATATTTTTCAAAACTCCTTAATCTCAACGCCACACTCTCCCAGTGTCTGTAGCATTTTCGACATCTCGTCAGAGAGCACAGTTTGTCTTATCAAAATGTTTCACTTTTTTTGACAGAGATGAGATAGAACGGTTTAAATCAAACATGTCTTGGTCGACTTTAGCTTGAAAGAAAGCCAAAGAGAAAAACAAAGAGGATGAAAAATCATTGATCAAAGAGACAACCTTAGAAAGATCCACAAAAGGAGCAGAAGAAGTTGACAGGGCAGAAGAAATAAGAGGAGGAGGAGCATGTGATGGAGTACTAGATGGTCCAGGAATGTCAGTGTGGGCAGAAGGAGTAGGAGAGTCAAAATCAACACGAATGGGAGAAAATTCTCGGGATGACGACTGAGGGCGAGTAGCAGATGGTGTTCCACGTCTGGTGGTCCAGACTCCGTCAACTTTCAAGATTTGCATATGCTTTAGTGTCGAAGCACCATACAAGTCATGCTTTGAGAATGGGACCATCTTTTTAGTAGACAAGTCTATGCCAAAGTGGCGAAAGACTCGGGTCAAAAACATTACATGTGGAATAGAGGAATTGGAATTTCCATGTGATTGCAACATGTCAGAAATAAACGAAAAATCAAGATCAAGATTTTGTTGTTCTAAGATGCACCATATGATAAAGACGTGCATATAGGCAACATTACCAAACTTTCCCATCTGTGAAAAGAAAATATGGTTGACCATATGATGTAAATTTCGCATCTTAGGTTTGAAAGAATTTGCTTCTAAGGGTTTTGAAAAGTCAATCTCATCATTTTTAAAAATATTTCTAATGGCATCATGAAAAGAAAAACTGTCAATATCTACGAATTTCTTATTACAAGCCACAAAAATTTCACCCCCGGTATGCTAAGAATTTCATTTAGGATTGAGGAGGTCAAGTGAATGTCAGTACCAGTCACCCACGTGGTGATCGTGGTGGTTGAAATCGAAGAGACATGAATGTGAGTGTAGAATAGTTTGAAGAGTGTAGAATAGTGAGGTTCACATATTAGTAGAAATCTCTCCCACCCGAAACTGAAAAATAAATCCTTAAATCGCATTTTTATAAAGTCAAAAAAGGCAAAATCGGCACGAATGCCAAGAATAACTTTGCGATTTACAAAGGAAGAGAAATAAAGTTGTTGAAATTTGGGGAATTTGAAACTTACGGCTTCAGACATTGCAACCTTCGCCGCCGCCGTCGCCATTTCCGTCGTAGTGGTCGTCTTCTTCTTTTTGGAGGCCCTAGGGTTTGAAGAACTCGCTTCTCTAGTTTGTTTCGTGCCTTTTCCCATTAATCTTGGATGCATGCTGAACGATTTGAGGGTAGATTGGAAGAGAGGAGGAGGAGACGAGTCGGCACAACTTTTCGAAAGAACAAAAAGCACGAGAAACGAACAGACGTGTGAGAGAGAAGGAAAATGACGCGACTGGTGGGATCGGTGCCTCTTATATAGGCACAAAGATTTGTGTCGACACAATTATGTTAGTTAGGTCGACACTTTTCTTCGCGAGTGTGGGTGACTGAAAATAAAAATTGTGTCGACACTTTTTCAAAAGGTGTTGGCACTTTCGGCTGTTTAGGTCAATATGATTAAGTTTTGGGTCGACACAAATTTATTGAGAGTCAAACAACGAATTTGAGTCGACACTATATAGAAAGGGGTTGACACTTTTTTTCGCAATGCCACTTCTATACAGCTTTGGGTCAACTCAACACACATAAGTGTCGACACTTTTTCAAGTGGTGTCGACACTTTTTATACGTTAATGAAGAATATCAAAAGCATTGAAATACATTGAAAAGACATGGTTAGTATGGTTTATTAATCATGAATTAGGAGCACATAACATACCAAGTTCTCTTCTAATATAACATATTCTTTCTTCATTTAAGGATTTTGTGAAAATATTAGCTAATTGGTAATCAATGCCTATGAATTTGAGTTCGATATTGTCTTTTTGCACATGATCTTGTATAAAATGATGTCTAATCTCAATATACTTGGTTCTTGAGTGTAGTATTAGGTTCTTAGATATATTAATTACACTTATGTTATCATATTTTATAAGGATATATTCTAAACAAAAATCATGGTCCTCTAGTTGTTGTTTCATTCTAAGAATTTGTGCATAATAACTTCTAGCTACAATGTACTCAGTCTCAGCTGTAGACAAGACTACTAACTTCTGTTTCTTGTTAAACCAAAATATTATTGAGTGTCTTAGGAATTGACAAGTTTTACTTATAATTTTTCTATCCACTTTATTTTTGGCAAAATCAGCATCTGAATAGCCAAATAGCTCAAAGGTTATTCCTATAGGATAGAATAATCCTAAATTTTATGTACCTAAGAGGTATCTAAAAATGCGCTTAACAGCGGTCACATGTGCTTTTTTAGGATTTAATTGAAATTTAGCACACAAGCATACACTAATCAAGATAACATGGCAAGTAGCAGTTAAATATAATAGAGATCCAATCGTACCTTTATATATTTTTTCATCTACTGCTATACCATTTTGTCCTTGTTAAGTTTTATTGTATGACACATTGCAGTTCCCATAGATTTTGCTTTCAGCATGTCAAATCTATTCCATATGTCCCGTCTGTACTTAGCTTAATCGATGTAGATTCTTTCTTAAATTTGTTTGATTTGAAGTCCAAATAAGTAGTTTACTCTCCCATCTTGCTCATTTTGAATTCTCTATACATACACTTAGTAAAGTCCTTATAAAGAGATTTATTAGTTGAACAAAAAATAATGTCGTCTACATAAATTTGGACAACTAACATATCATTTTCTTGAAACTTGATAAAAAGAGTAGTATCAATTTTTTCTCTTGAAAATTAATTTTTAATCAAGAATTTTCTAAGCCTTTCATACCATGTTCTAGGTGCTTGCTTTAAACCATAAAGAGCCTTAGTAAATTTGTAAATATGGTTTGAAAAATCTAAATTTTCAAAGCTATGAGGTTGTTTCACAAAAATTTCCTCCGAGATAAAACTATTTAAAAATGTACTCTTAACATCCATTTGATAGAGTTTGAAAATTTTAAAGTATGTAAAAGCAAGCAACATCCTAATGGCTTCAAGCCTAGCCACATGAGCAAAATTCTCATCAAAATCAATGTCTTCTTCTTGATTGTAACACTCGGCTACCAATCGAGCTTTGTTCTTAAGAACTACTCTATTATCATCTATTTTACTTTTAAAAACTCATTTTATACCGATGATAGAATGTTCCTTAGGTCTTGAGACTAAAGTCCAAACCTTATTTCTTTCAAATTGATTAAGCACTCTTGCATAGCCAAGGTCCAAAACTCATCGTTTTTTGCTTTCTCAAAATGTTTTGATTTAGTCTGGAAAAGAAATGCTAAATTACCACAGACATTAAGTAGAGGGGATCTATTTTTGATACCTTGAGATGGATCACCAATGATAAAATTTTTTGGGTAACCATGAGTATACTTTCATTCCTTAGGCAAATCTGAATTTTTAGGATTTGAAGATCCAGTAGCCTATTGGACTTCAATTTGTTAAGGATTTGAGGCTTCTTCTTGATTTGGTTCTTCATTTTCTTTGATTAAGATATCTTCAACACTTTTTTCTATGTCAATTAAGTTATCTTCACAAAAAATCTTTGACGAACTAAGGTTAATTTTATCAAAAATAATACGTATAGATTCTTTAACAATTAGGGTTCTTTTGTTGAAAACTTTATAAGCTTTGCTAGATAAAAAATATCATAAGAAAATACATTCATTAGATTTTGCGTCGAACTTGCCCAAAATTTTTTTGTTGTTGTTCAAAAGAAAAATTTGCACCAAAAGGCACGAAAATAGCTGATGTTAGATTTTTTTCTATTCCATAGCTCATATGGGGTTTTTTTAGAGAAGCTCGTATCATAACTCTATTTATGATAAAAACAAGCGGTATTGACAGTCTCGGCCCAAAAGTATTGTGCTAGATTATTTTCACAGAGCATGGTTCTAGCAATTTCTTCTAATGCCATATTTTTTCTCTCAAAAACTCTATTTTTTTGAGGAATTTTAAGAGCAGAGAAGTTATGGTTAATCCCATTTTCATTACAAAACTTTTTAAAATTATTATTTTTAAATTCTCTACCATGATCATTTCGGATACTTGTGATTTGAATTTTTTTTTTATTTTGAACTCTCCGAGACAGTTTTGCAAAAGAGGTAAGGACTTCATCCTTATGAGATAAAAATAGCACCCAAGTATATCTAGAGAAGTTATCAATAATAATAAAGGGATATCTCTTGCTTCCAAATCTTAAAGTCCTTGTTAGACTAAATAAGTTCATGTGCAATAGTTGTAAGAGTTTAGAAGTTAAAATCACATTTTTTGAATGAAAAGAACTTTTAATTTGTTTGCCTTGTTGACATGCATCACACACTTTGTCTTTTTCAAATTTGATTTGTGGTAAACCAATCACCAATTTCTTTTTTAAAAGTTTAGAAAATAAGTTCATGTGTGTATGTCTAAGCATTCTATGCCACAACCACCTATTATCATTTAAGGCGGCTAAGCACTTGGTGTCATTTTTAAAAAAATCATTTAGAGTAAATGTATAAATATTTTCATGTCGATGACCTTCAAAAATAACTTTGTTATTGATTGAATTTTCAATAACACACTTAGCATGATCAAAAACAACCTTGTGACTTTTGTCACAAAGTTAGCTTATGCTAAGAAGATTATATTTCAAATCATCAACAGGCAAAATATTTTTAATAGAAGGGAAATTTTTTTTACTGATACAACCAATTTTTATGATTTTTCCTTTGTTATTGTTACCAAATGTTACAAATCCACCATCCTTTGGTTTGAGAGATGCAAGCATAGATTGATCGTCTGTCATGTGTCTTAAACAAGCACTATTAAGGTACCACACCCTCTCCTTGAATGAGCACTTGAAACATATCTGAAGGAGAATCAATTTTTGATTTTTGGTACCCAAATTTTTTTGGGTCATTTGGAGTTAATTCCTTGAGAATGTGTTCCCTTAGGAACACAAACCTTCTTGACAAAGAGATTTAAAGATTTTCTACGTAGACAATGTGTGACAATATATCCATGTTCATAGCAATGAAAATAGATAGCATTTTTATGATTTGAAGATGCTTTGATAAAAATATTGTTTAAGAACTTTTGTTTCTTCTTTGGTCTATATCCAATTCTGGCTTTATTAAAAATATATTTTTGTATGCTGAGAAGTTTGTCTAAGCTATTTTTTGCTTGAGTGAACTTGTAAACAGTTTTTATAAAGTCTTCAACCTTTTCAATCAAAACTTTATTTTTATTCTTCAAAAACGAAACTTGTTTTGATAAAGCAAGTTTTTCACTTTTCAAAGTTTCAATTTCACTTGAGGAGGAAAGAACCAACTTCTTTAAGATAGAGTTCTTACCACCCATTTTTCTCAATTTATGAAGCAAATCTTCAAATGCATTTTGTAACTCATCTAAAGAGAAAGAGTCATAAGTTACCTCATCATCTTTTTTAGCCATGAGGCATAGATTTGTAACCTCGTTCTCTTCTTTTTCGTCTTCGAAGATGATGTCATCACTTCTGCCGCACGCAGCTATCATAGCCTTCTTAAAGCCCTTATTGAATTGCTTCTTGAGTAAAGGACATTCATCTTTGACATGTCCAGACTTCTTGCACTCATAGCAAATAATTTTCTCTTTCTTGTAGTCATTTTTCAATTTGCTAGAGTTACCTTTGAATTTGGTAGGTTCACTTTGGTGTCCTTCCTTCTTGAAGAACTGTCTTCCTCCTTATTTCTTATTTCTAAGAAACTGTTTGAACTTCTTTGTAATGAGAGTCATGTCTTCATTCTCATCACTTGAGGAATCTTCGTCAGATTTTTCGTCATGAGTTGAGGATTTGAAGGCAATGCCTTTCTTTTTTTTTGTTTTCATCCTCGTCATCCATCTTTATATTCATCTCATGGGTCATGAGAGGTCCAAGAAGTTCTTCCAAGCTAAGAGTGTTGAAGTCTTTAGCTTCTTGGATAGCTGTGACCTTAACTTTCTAACTCTTCGACATACACCTGAAGATTTTTTTTACCATTTCTGCATTTGAATAAATCTTACCAAGAGATTTTAGTCCATTAATAATATCAGTAAAGCGTGTAAATATGTCAGAAATGGTTTCTTCATATTTTATTTTGAATAATTCATAATTGTGTACCAGCACCCTTATTTTATACTCTTTTACTTGGTTAGTACCCCTCATGGGTAACTTTCAGTCTGTCCCAAGTTTCTTTGGTGGTGTCACAAGTGGAGATCTTATTGAACTCATTTGGGTCAAGTAAGCAATATAGGAGATTCATAGTCTTAACATTTTTTTGAATCTCTAATCTATTTTTTTGTCCATTCAGCTTCTGATTTATGGACGAAAGCCCCTTCAACGATTTTGGTGGGTCTTTTAGGTCTATTAATGATAACCGGCCAAAGGTTGTAGTCTACGACTTGAATGTAGATTCTCATTCTAACTTTCTAATAATTGTAATTTGTTTTATTGAACAAGGAAGGTCTATTGATCGACTAACCTTCTAATTGGATATGTTCCATACTAGTGGTTGCCATATAAACTCCTCTACTATTAAGTCAAAACAAGAACCCAAGCTCTGATACCAATTGTTGGTTTTAGACAGCCCAAGAGGGGGTGAATTATGTCTAAAAAAGTAATAATAATTTTTAAAAAAATTTTAAAAACTTTTTAATATAGCAAACAAATATAGCAAAATAATCAAAGATTAATACAATATAAATATTAAAGAGATTAGGGATAGAGAGAATGAACCAGACACTAATAATTTATAATGGTTCGGCTCCTTCAAAACTTACATCCACTTCTCAAGTATTTTCTTGATAATTTTTACTTTGTAGAATGCTTCACGGACGCATTCCAAGTCTTACAATCTCAAAACTTTGCTTGAGAATATCCACACAGATAGAATATTTACGTGCACATTCAAACGCCTTACAACAGTAGCAAGATGATCCTATGAAAATAATCATCTATTTTTTTCTGATCACTCTTGATCTTTTTTTTAATGACATTTACTCACTCACTCAAATGACAAATGGTGACTTACCATTGAATACAATAAATAAAGTGTTTAGAAGAGAATCACTTACTCATTTTATAGAAATTAATTAGCAATAAATAAAAAGGTAGACAGAGATGAGGTACAAGAGCTGGAGTTCAGCAATAAATGAAAGCTTGAAGATTTTGAATTTGAATCAAACGATAGAACAGTTATTGTAAGTCTCTAATCAGTTTAAATGTCGAGGAATAACTCCTCATATAAGCTCTTGAATTTTTATAACCGTTGGAGGTAGGTAAGGGCATTAAATGCCAAACATTCATTCGTTAAAGTCTGCCGCGAATTAAATTTTTATCGCAGGTGTCGACACAAAATATCTAGGATATGGATCTTTAAGTGATTGGATCAACTCAATTCTTCTAAGGTGTGACACAATTTCTGCAATCTTCCTCACCAACACAGCAATGTCGACACATTTGGATATTGTGTCGACTTAAAGGTACTTCAGCATTCGAGAGAGGACAATTTATGTCGACTCAAATCTTTTTGGTGTTGATAGTAAAATTCTGCAGGAACCCTTAGAATATTTTTGTCGACTCATTTGGACATCAGTGTCGACACTAAAATTCTTCAGCTGGGCTCAGAATATTTGTGTCGCCTCAAAGTTTCGAATAAAAAAGTGAGGAACCACTTTTGTGTCGACACAAATTTAGTTTGTATCGACTCATTTTGTGTGCTGAGAGTTTTGGCTTTTTTGTGTTCACACAAATTTCATTTTGTGTCGACACAAACTTTTAATACCTGAATTATCTTCAACAAACTATTAGGATGTCAAATCATTTGTTCAAATGTGTTGACACACTTGATATCTTCAAGTATACTTTATCTTAAAATTTTAACTCAATTATCAATTGGATTAAATACAAAATATTCTCAAAAATACTTAAGTGTTTTAATTCTTTTGAGAAATAAGTCATTTTTTTGGCTAAATGTGTAAACTTATTTGTTCAATATGTATTAACACTTTCTTTTTAGAAAATATAAATATTATCCTTTTAAATTCAACTATTCTTAAAAAATTAATTATAAAAATCATCAAAATTAATATAAAAAGCACTTGGGCTTACATCATATAATGCTTAAAAAGTACTCAATAATTTGAATGTATTTTATTGTATAATTAAATAAAAATATCATGTAAATAATACCATATAGTGCTTTGTCACTTTCAAATAATTACACTTGTGAAAGTACATACAGCCAAGGCCCACCACGGGTCGTGAGCGAGCATTTAAAAGGTGCCTCAATATGTAAACATTACAAAAATCAAAGCATTAAAAATTAACGTTAAAAATGAGTTAGACAAAAAATTCAAAATGATAAAATAATGATAAAAATTGACAAAAACATTTTTTTTTATCTCTAGAAATATTGTGCCGGGTTATTGAACTACATTATATATAAAAAAAATCATGCATTAGAAAAACAACTAATCCACTAAAAAAATATTTGGACTATATATAAAAGAACTTAAACACTTTTTTGGAAGTTTTGTAAAATGAACATTAATTACTTTCGAATCTCCAATAATGAAAATAGTTTCGGTTTAAACTTGAAATTAAATCCGAGATCTCGGTACATTGTTTTGAAGTAAATGTCCATTACCTTGGAAACTCAACTAAATATATAGTTTTCTCTTTGGGCTTGATAGGAAGAGTTGCATAGATGAATTTTGACAAAGTGAAAATCAAAATAATTGAGACAATTTATTTGATTGAGACAAATAATTATTTTTTTAGTCAAATATAAGGACTATAACTAAGTATTGGAAGGCATGTGCCTCCCAATTTTCGACAAAAAATTAGGGGGCCAAACCGGCTGCTTTCTGAGCTTATGCCGGGGGGCAACATACTTTACAACAAGAAAAAAGACAGAGAACCCTAAGAGATTGGCCTGGTGGTTGAGGCTTAAAACGTAGGGGTTTGCTCCATCTTAGGTCTCAAGTTCGAAACCTCTTATGTGTTATTAATTCTTTTAGGCCAGTCCATGCAAGACTTTGTCTCGACTTTAATTGGGATCCCTACAAGTAGGCGATGGCATTGGTCCCTTATAGATTAGTTGAGGTGCGCGTAAACTGACTCGGACACCCTGAGTTATCAAAAAGTAAAAAAGACATAGGACAGAGAGAAAATTTCAAGAATTCCTATCTTTTTCTTTCACAAATTTGTACATAAAATTTAGGATTCAAACACAACCCATAAGAATTATTCAATTATTTACGCTTCCAAAGGTAGATGCAAGTGTCACAAAATTTCTTATCTCATTGTGCTTGCTTGTATGGGGACAAGACAAGTGATTTTTCTTGTTTTCTTTCTTTATCTGCATTCATACGAAAAGACTTTCTCAAGACTTGCACCTTCTATTTCTGGCTTTTGGTCTAAATGAGTTGAACTTTAAATTTGAAAAAGTCAATCACCATAATCTTCAGTGTTCTTAAGTCTAAATGGTTAGCATAATATATTCGCCATATCCATAGCTTCCGATTACAGTGGTAGACTCATAAACTAGATGTCGTGTGACATGAGGTCGTTGCCTGCATGTCCCCCGGTGGAGTGGCAGTATCTTTAGTCAATCCACTATTAATGTGGGGAGCCCTGCGGGCCTAAAGGTGCTTATGATCATGCCATGGGCAGGTAGCTACTCTAATCACTCGGCTCCTGCGCCCACATCCTATCCTCCGCCATTCTTTGCCCAGCAAAAAGTAAATACTGGAGTCAAATTACTAATAGTAGTCAAATATTTTATTATATATTAAACTTATTTCTCATTGATCCCATTAATGTGAAATGAAATATATATCACATAAAATGTATAAAATTGGCGTATATCAAGTGAGTAAATTGATCCATATATAGAACTTAATTAGTAGTGTCTGGGCTAACATTTTTATTACTTTGTTTGGTAGTGTTTCAGAAGGGGGATTTGGGGGTAGGTCTCATTTAAGCAACTTGTATTCTAATGAGTCCTACATAAGAATTATATTTCATTAAGTCCTATTTTATATTTTTCATACCAAAATTACGCCTAATATATCATACACTCTCCACCACCGCTAATACCACTCCCCATTACCACCACCGCTGCCGCTGCCACCACTACCGCCGCCACCATCACCTCCGTCGCCACCACTATCGCAGTCGCCGCTGCAGCCGCTATCACCACCACCGTCGTCGCCACCAACACCACCACCACCACCACCACCACCATCACCACTGCGCCACCACCACCGCGCCACAACCATCACCACCGCACCACCACCACCACCCCGATACCACCACCACACCACCACTTTGCCACCACAACCACCACCACTGTTACCACCGCCAAATAAGATATTTAGCTTACGAACTTGACAAATGAAAATTTTTTTCTACAAACTTGATAAATAAGATATTTTTTTTACAAACTTGACAAATGAGACATTTAGCCTACAAAATTAACAAATGTCTTATTATCAATACATAACTATATAAATGTCACATTAATAAAATGAGATATTTTGCCTACAAATGAAACATTTAACCTACGATGCTGAAATGATATGAGACATTTTGTACAAATGTCTCACATCTATTATCTGACCTCATCCACACATTTCATCAAATACCTTACGTGCAACCTAAATCGGAACACACACGCGCGCGCACACACACACACACAGGACTACCACCATCTCGCCACCACCACCATCACCCTACCACCACGCCGCCGCCACCACCACTACCACCACCATTTTGCCCCCGTCTTTGTTGTCTCCTCGCCGTCGTCGTCGCCATATCCCACTACAAGAAAATACACTTTTGTCAACCATTTTTGCCGACCAAATATTATTTGGTCGGTGAACGTATAAACTTTTTGCAACTAAATATACAGTTTGGTTAGCAACTGTGTCGACTTTCTGCTACCCAACGCATTATAGTCGGCAAAAGTATACTTTTTCACAACCAAATGAAGTTTAGTCAGCGAAAGTCTAGAGTTTTCGATGACCAAAATGATTTTGGTCAGCGAAAGTGTATGGTTTTCTGTGACCAAATTGATTTTCATCTGCGAAAGTATAGTTTTTCGCAACCATATTGATTTTGATTGGCAAAAATAAACACTTTTGGGTCAGGCTTTATTTGACAGGAAGTTTGGTTCCAATACTCTTAAAAAAATCTTTTTTAATCATTTCATGACCAAAATATTATTTGGAAAAAATTGCTTATATAAAATCACGTCGTTTTGATTCCTTATTATCTATATTATTATTTTTTTAAAAATCTATTTTGATTTCTTGATGTCAATAATAGTTTATGTTCCAAAAACTATCTTTATAATAGTTTAAATTTTGATTTTAAAACTTAAAAAATTTATGAAATTAGTTATATAACTATCAAGAATTACTTAAAAATAGTAACAAGAAATAAAGATCTCTTAAGTTTGTTATGTATATTTTACTATTAAGTATAAATAACTTTACACTCTCCACATTATCCACCTTTTAATAAGTTTTATACAAATTTTCAAAAAATATAATTTATTATTTTTTTAGAAAAATATCTAACAGTATTAATTAGTAAAAAATATTAAACTCACATTACGAAAACCGTAAATCTAACTAGTTATATATATGTTTAGAATAATAAAATTAATTTTATAATTTCAAAAACTTTGCTTACTTGGAATTTAATTATGTATAATGCCAGTCACATTCTAGGTGAATTTAGATTTTTTATTTTAAATTCTAAATATACTTTTAAATATGTTTTTTTGATTTGTAGTATTACTATTTTTTTAATACATCAAAGTACTCTACAGATATATTTCCAAACTTACAGTAAGTGGAATGGGATGGCATTTTGAGAAGTGGAAACCACTAAACCCTAAGCCAATCCCCCTCTCGCCGCCTCACTCTCAGTTCCCACTTCTCACTTTCCACTTCTCACTTAGATATGCTGTCTCTTACGATTTCAGTCTGATCGATCAGTATCTGACGCCTCACGCAGTCGGCCTCCCCACCGGCCACATTGTCGGCCTCACTGCCGACGTCTTTTCATCATTCACGACTAACGACTCACAGTGTTAATGCTTCGGCATCACCGCTCGCCTTCTTGTCATCTAAACCCTAAGTCCCGCTGTCGATCTCTCTCGTTGCCATCTCGTCGCCGATCTCACTTCATCACCTTGTCGTTTCGTCTTCCTTGCATCGTCGGTTTATCTTCGTCTTCTCTCACAAATCTCCTTATTTTTGATTTAAATTTTAATTTTCAGTTTGTTCATTGCCTTACCAATCCATTACAATGTGACTTTTGTTCCTGTGATTTTTAGAAATTTGTGATTTCTACATTTCATATTCTCTCGTGGTTCCCTCTTCTTTAGGTTCCTCGAAATTGGTTCAAGTTTAAAAAGTAAAAAAAAAAACCATTAGCTGATCTTGACTTCCCTAGAAGAAAGAGTCATTTTCCGTCAAAAAAAAAAAAAAAAAAAAACCGTAGGCTTCTGAACCTTAAAATGCACTTCCTCATAAGATCACATATTTGTTTGTGAGGTAATGATTACATTAAATAATAATTTTAAATAATTTTTTTAAAAAGCCTCTTAATAAATAAACTGAACATAGAATCCGTAAGATTAATAATTTTTATCATAAAAAAAATAAAATATTTTAATGTACACTATTATTTACTTGTTACTTTTAAATACAAAATTTATCATTTATGTATAAGTTTTTTACTGCATTCTACTCGTTATTATAAGAAGAAAAAGGTGCCCCAATTGAGAATAATTCCCTCCTGCACACCCCTCATTCTCCCGCCCTATTTTCTGTAACCCCTCTCTCCCCTCAATTCTCTCCAAAATTTGGACCTCTGAAAACCCTTGCTTCACACCTCTGCAACTGTTAAAGGCCAACGTTCACCGTTGAAGGTAGCCCTCCAATCGTGTCGTCATCGCACACCGCTGCCCTGTGCCGTCACCCCACACCGCCGACCTGCGTTGTTGTACTGCGCCATTACTGCCGCCCCATGCCATTTGAACCAAGTTTTTTTTGCTGGTCATACAACGCGTAAAGATTGTAGCGGACAGAACCCTAACCCTAATAGTTGTGCAAACCCTAGCTCTAGGATGATTTTGAGGTTGAGGTCGAGGTATTTGAACCCAGCTTATGTTGAATTGATCTCAATTAGATGTTCCAAGAATGAGGATAAATCAAAAGACTACAATGATTTGGGTATTGAGCCTTCATTTGGAGACAAAATCTGGATTTTGAAGGTAGATGAGGTACATTGCTTCTTTGTATTCATATATACATGCATACAAACATGCCCAAATAGGTTTCTACATTCTGCTCTCTTTTTTGTTGCATCTCTTTGAAAGAAGAGAAGAGAGAGAGAGAAGCTACAAAAAAACTAATATTCTGTTATATTTCTTAACCACTCATTACAACTGTATAAAGGTATATATACATGCATAGTTTGAGTCGATTTAACCCGTTGATACACTACAACACAATGCATTAAGATAGAATGCACTACTACTCTCTGATACAATCTATACCATTCATTAGCCCCCCTCAAGCACATAAGGGCAACACCATGAGCTGAGTGCACAAGGAGAGAAAGCAAGGACCAGGAAGAGCCTTGGTGAAAATATCAACAAGTTGAGAGGAAGTAGAAAGATGTTGCACCTGAACAAGACCCAAGGTAACACGCTCACGGACAAAATGGTAGTCGACCTCAATGTGCTTGCTGCGTGCATGAAAAACAGGGTTAACAGTATGGGAAAGGGCTGAAACATTATCACAGAACAGCCATGGCACACCAGAAAGAGGAATATGCATATCTCGGAGCAACATTTGAAGCCAACAAAGTTTGGTCGAAGTCTGAGCCAATGCACGGTATTCGGCCTCAGTAGAGGAACGAGCCACTGTTGGTTGCTTTTTAGAGCTCCAAGAAATTAAATTCAAGCCAAGAAAAATGTAGAAATCTGTGGTATATTTACAATCAAGCCGATCACCAGCCCAATCAGAATCTAAAAAAGCACTAAGCGAGAATGAACCAGGGGCAAAATGAAGACCAAAACTCAAGGTGCCCCAAATATAACGAAGGATACGTTTAACAACCAAGTAATCAGAAACAGAGGGATTGTGCATGTGTTGACACGCAGAATTAACGACAAAAACAAGCTCATGATGAGTAATGGTAAGATATTGGAGGTCCCCAACAATACTACAATAATGAGTGGGATTGGAAAAAGGAGTATAATCAAAGAGAGCTAAAGATTTGAGAGAAATAGGTGTTCAACAAGGCTTTCAAGAAGCCATGCTAGATTTTACCAATAGATCAGATGCATACTTTGACTGAGAGAGACAAAAACCAGTGGAGGTTTGCTGAACCTTAATACCCAAGAAATAGGAAACACAACCAAGGTCCTTCATGGAACAAACACTACGCATCTGAGTGATAAGGGACAGAATGTGGCTAGAGCTAGTACCTGTCAAGAGTATATCATCAACATACACAACAAGATAGGTTAAAGAAGAGGGGGTTTTCTGGACAAAAAGGGAATAATCAGCCTGACTACGGACAAAACCAATCGAGAAAATAAACGTCAAAAGAGTAGAATACCAAGCACGAAGAGCTTGTTTTAAACCGTAAATAGCTTTATTGAGCTGACAAACATGAGTGGAAAAATCAGAACTAACAAAGCCAAGTGGCTGTGACATGTAGACTTCCTCATCAAGCTTACCATGTAAAAAGGCATTTGAAATATCAAGTTGAGTAATGGGCTAATGATGAGAGAGAGCCAAGCAAAGTAAAAGACGAATGGTGGGTTGTTTAGCAACCGAACTAAAAGTTTCATGGTAGTCAATGCCATGTTCTTGATCGTAGCCTTTGGCTACAAGACGAGCTTTATAACGAGCAATAGAACCATCAGAATTTTGTTCAAGTCTAAAGACCCACTTAGAACCAATAACTTGTTGATTGAGAGGCAAAGGCACCAAAGACCAAGTGTTTTGAGCTTGCAGGGCCTGAAATTCAGAATGCATAGCAGAGGTCCAATGAGGATTGGAAAGAGCCTGTTTGACGGAGGTAGGCTCAGCTATAGAAGTATTCTCAGGACTAGAAGTAGGCTCAGCGATTGAAAGAGGAGGAGTGGAGGAGGAAAGCACCGAAAAGGCACATTTGGGCTTAGAACACCCTGATTCAGCCCAAGTGATCAAGGGATGAGCATTGAGGTGGGGAAGCACAGAGCCTGGCCCAGCCCAAGGAAGCTCAGGAGAAGAAGAGAGCAAGGCAGATGGGGAGACTGCAGCAGAAGATGAAAGCTCTATTGGTGGGACAGGAAAAGATGTGACAACATAAGGAGGGGGCTGGGATAGCACAGCAGAATGGGAAACCTCGGCGAGTAGTATAGGGAAATGAAGCACAACAGAAGATATGGACGTAGGAGAAAAGAGAGGAAGCAAATAAGAAGAGGAGGAAGCTAATCGGGGAGAAGATGGCCAAAAGAAAGAATGAGGAGAAATAGTTAAAGACTGTGGAGTAGAAGACTGGGACTGAGAGATAGAGGAGAAAGGAAAATGAGTTTCATCAAACACAACATGTTTGACAACAAAAATTTTATTGGCCAGAGGATCAAGGCAGCGGTAGCCTTTGATGGAAGAATGATACCCAAGAAAAACACATTGTCTAGATTTGGGGGCAAGCTTATGAGAGGAATAGGGCTGCAGCCAAGGATAACAACACCACCCAAAAACTTTGAAAAAATTATAGTCAGGTTGACTATGATATAGAATCTCAAAAGGAGAGGAATAATGCAAAATAGCACTGGGTAATCTATTAATGAAAAACACAGCAGTGGCGACTGCATCAAACCAATACAATAACAGAATATGACTATGGGTTAACAAAGCAGAGGCAGTTTCAATTATATGCATGTGCTTCCTCTCAGACACACCATTCTGAGAGGGCATATGTGGACAGATTGTTTGATGAACAATACCCGTAGATTGTAAAAAGGACATAAATTTGTGGTTAGTGAATTCACTACCACCATCACTACGAAGAATTTTTATTTAACTATCAAATTGACGTTCAACAAACACTTGAAATTTGACAAACACATCAAACACTTCACTCTTATAGGAAAGAAGAAATATCCAACTAAATCTACTGAAATCATCCACAAACAGAACATAGTATTTGATTTGAGATGGAAAATGATGTTGTAGCAGCTGGTGACTTTTGGCAGCGCAGCAAGAAGAGCATAAAGGAGACTACAGTTTATTAGAAGAAAAAATGCCCACTCTGTGCATAACAGACTGAAATCTTGGAAATGAAGGATGGCCAAGGCGCTTGTGCCATACAGCTGCAACAAAAGGGGCCGTAGAGACCTTTGTGTGGGAAGCAACATGATGCCGAACAGAAGACAGACCAAAAGATGGAAGCAATTTGTAAAGACCATGTGAAAGTAGGCCTCTATCCAGAACCTTTTGAGATATTTTGTCCTGAATCACAAATGAAGAGGCATCAAAAGTAATGGTACAGTTATTATATGAAGCAAACTTATGAACGGAGAGAAGATTAGAGTTGATATTAAGGACATGAAGAACATTCTTGAGCTTGAAGGAAGAAGACGAAGTGGAAAGAAGACCATCACCTGTATTTTAGCTAGGTAAGTTGGCTCTATTACCAACAGTCACACTGTCTGAACCATAATAAGGTTGATGGAAGGTGAGATTGTTTAGATCACTTGTAATGTGATCAGTAGCAGCGGTATCCAAAAACCAGGGATTACTCTCTAGAGAAAGAGAGGTAGATGTGGTGAAAAGAGCTTGTGGTTTAGCTCCTACACTGTGATTAAAAGAGGAATTTTAAAAACTAGGATTGTGATAGTTTAGATCCAGGCGATAGAAACAATCAACAGCTGTATGATTGTTTCTACCACAGATCTGACAAGAATTTCGCGAATCAAAGGTGTGAGGAGGAGGATTGCTAGATCTTTGTGAACGACGTCCTCTATAGGTACCTCGATTACCTCTGTAGTTATTTCGTCCTTTATGATTATACCAGGACCTTCCTCTGGTTTCATTAGAGAAATTGTGTGAATTGAAATTTCACACAGAGTTACAGGCCATGGAGATTTCCGAAGTATGAACTTCCTTCGACTCAACATGAATTGACTCAGCAAGTAATAGCGCCGATAGTTGATCCATAGAGATAACATCAGATCTGGTACGTATATTGGTCTTGAAGGAGTTGTACTCATCTAGTAACCCGTTTAGGGTTAACAAGATGAGATCTTCATCATCCATCTTCGAAGAAGCTAGAGCAACTTGATTTGAGAGTTCCTTAATTCTATTGAGATACTCTTCAACAGATTCACTCTTCTTTTTGATACTGAGAAGTTTAATCTTGAGTTGTTGAACATGTGAATGAGATAAAGAGGTATATTTCTTTTCTAATGTTTGCCATACCTCTGTACTATTTCTGAGATGAAGCACCGATGAATACACTAGAGATGAGAGAGAGGCAACGATATATGAGCATCCTCATGTTGCCACTGTATAAATTCTGGATTTGTAACTTTGCTTCCATTATCATCTAGGACATATTCTACAAGACATTGCTTTGATCCATTTACATGTTCAAAGAGACAGGCAGCACGAAGAACATTAGTAAGTTGATTCTTCCAAATAGCATAGTTTGATGCATCCGACTTGACCGTAACCAGAGACGTAATATTCGATATGAGAAGATTGAAATTAGATTGTAGGCTGGAGTTGGTAAGGGAGGATGAGGCCATGGATCGATGTCTCGTTAGAGGTATTGCTCTGATACCATGAAAGAAGAGAAGAGAGAGAAAAGCTACAAGAAACTAATATTTTGTTATATTTCTTAACCACTCATTACAACTGTATAAAGGTATATATATATGCACAGTTTGATTCGGTTTAACCCACTGATACACTACAACACAGTGCACTAAGATAGAATACACTACTACTCTCTGATAGAATCTATACCATTCATTACTCTTCTCTTTCTCCTCACATGACTGCTAAATTGATTAAGGTTTGTTATCGATTTGGAGATATTATACTTGTTGGACTTTGTGGGTGTTGGGGTTGGATCTTTAAAGGTCTCTGGTCATATTGTGACCACACGACTGCATTAATTTGGTATTAGAGCCTTGGTTTGCTTCATTTTTTGACAAAATTCTACATCTTATCTCACATGTTCAATGAAATCTAATTTCTCACAAAATATTGAACACTGGATGGTCAACGAAATTCTTGGGAGAAATAGCTCCTCACAAAATTATGAATGTTAGATGTTTGATGACATTCCTGTGAGAAAATAACTTTCTGTTAGGAACTTCATTGTTGTCCTGGGTAGTAGTAGGCATATTTCTATCTTTCATTTAATAGAATTATAAATTCAGTTGCACAATTTGAAAAAATCAGAGGTAAGGATACAGATATATGTTTTCAACGAATTCTCTTGGATTTTGAATTTGATGACCATATGCATATACACACTCCCAACCTTTGCTAAGATAGATAACATATACATACTTCATGAGCTTTGTTCAGAGAAGGGTAAGGAACCGTTAGAAGGTTATTTTATGGAACTGGTAAATGAAAAACATTTTTAAAAAACTTTCAAGAGGTGGTTTGCTGCACAATATTTAAATGGTTTCATTTTTCCTTTGTCATCAGTTGCATGGTGGTTTTGTAATTACCTTTTGGGGTATCAGCATTGATTTCATAATGTTAACCCAGCATATCTCATTATTCAAAGAGTAAAGTTTACTCTTTACTTATTAGTTGAGCATGCTTATTAGTTGAGAACAATTAGGTTTTAATTCTTGAGTTTCACAACTTCACCAAAGAATGACATTAATATAATATTTACAGTGTGAATATTAACAATCTAAAATGATCTGAAATACTTTTTTCATATATAACTTCTCATGTATCCAGAATTATGATGCATTTGATGCGAGTAAATCTGAATTTTCTTTTCTTTTCTTTTCTTTTCTTCTGCCTTCTTGCAGAATAAGTATTGCTGAAAGATGACAAATACTGAAAAGAATTGCTGGAAGCTGTTGCCAAACCAGACCAAGCAGCTTTGTGAGTTTCTTTGCCATATTTGGGATTATTCAAAAAATAGAGAAAATTCTGCTAATTTTTTTTAGGTTTTACACTTAAATGTTTTATTAAAATTTATGATGCAACGATTTTTAAAATAAGTTAAGAGTGTGACAGAATGGAATCAGAGTACCTCACTTGTCTAAACAAAGTTGTACAAACCGATGGCACTCCAATCTGTTACCCGCGTAGAGTTTTAGAGCTTAATGTCATATCTTTGCACTTGATGCATATATGTAAATTCTTAGAGGATTGATGTGATATACTCTCACTTGCTAATAATTCGATATTCTAATTGATGCAGTCTAAGAATCTAGCACAACTTGGAAGAAGATTTATGAGATGATGGGGATGGGTCTATCAAACGAGTGGAAAATATATGCTGCTGAGTATCATCTGTTGTTTACAAAATCTGGCATTGTAGTATCACTAGAGGTCGAGGTTGTTGAGTTAGTTAAAGTTGGCGGTCAGAAATGAGCAAATAATTTTAATTTTTTTGGTACTTCTGTCTTTTGAAGTTTTATTTAATCAGTATACTAAGAGTACACCAAAGTGGTGGTTTATGTGATTTAAGTTTTTAAAGAACATTTATGATTTTAAAATGAATAGTAATTTTTATTAATCTTTGTATGCACAGGTCATATGTTATTTTATGAATTGTTAATAGTTTGCTCTAGTAAGACTTTTTTGATCCATTAATCAATAATATTACATATTGTTTTGAACATATATAAATTATTGATTACACATTTATTTGTATATGAATTACATGTTTATTTTGTGAATTGATAATTATTTATACTAGTTAGTACTTTTTTTTATGGAGTTGTGAATAATAATAATAATAATAATAATAATAATAATAATTATTATTATTATTATTATTATTATCATCGTTGTCAATGTAAAACTCATGTTACAGGTTAATATATATGAGTGAATTATTATTATTATTATTATTATTATTATTATTATTATTATTATTATCGTTGTCAATGTAAAACTCATGGTAGAGGTTAATATATATGAATACAAATAACTATAGAAGTATTAAATATTTTTTAAATAAATTTTAAAATTTAAAATCTTTTTCCGACCAAAATATTAGGTTGAGGAAAATAACCTTTAACAACTAAATTATTTGGTCTGGCAAAAGTTATCAAAAAACATAAAAGTTTTGGACGGCTACACAATTTGGTTACCAAAAACACCTTTGCTGACGAAATATATTGTCGGCAAAATGAATCAAAAAAATTTGATGGTTTTGCCGACGGCACTATTTCGTCGCCAAAAACACCTTTGTCGACAAAACCATTTAGTTGGCAAAGGAAGCTTCACTTTTGCGGACTAAACAATTGGTTGCCAATTAATATTTATACCGACGAAAATTCCTTCGCAACTAATCAAGTTTGTCAGCATAAGTATACATTGCCGACTAAAATATTAGTCGAAAAAAACTCTGGAACTTTGGCGACCAAGTACTTTTTGGTCGGCGAAAAGATTTACCGGCCATGCTTTGCCGACTAAATGGACGACCAAAATATTTAGTCGGCAAAGGATTTTTGTGACTAAATAATAACTTTTGCCGACGAAATATTTAGTCACTAAAAATACTTTTTCTTGTAGTGTCCTCTTTCTCGATGTCACATTGCCGCCATTGCCATGTCCTCTTCTCCCAAATTTGGTGGTTCAATTAGGGAAAGAGATTCGCACAAATAAGAGGGTCATATTTGTCAAAAAAATTGTAAATTTAAAAATAAAACTTAATAGAATATTTAAAAAGTAATTAAAATTTAGTGTAATACAAATGCCATAAATGGGACTTCTAATTAATTATCCATTTGAATGGTGCAATAACCTAATATAATTAATCACACATCTGTCGCAGTAAACCTTGGCCCTGTGTCATCTATTTTCTTTATGGTTTGCTTATTTTTACTTTTTCAAACTTTTTTTTCTTATTGCAGTAACCTTATTTTTAGATTAATCTTATTAGGTCTAGTCCTTCAAAAAAAACATTTACCAGGAATAAAAAGTCAGTAAAAGTGCTAATGTCGGTAAAAAGCCTCCAATTATTTAGGTGTTTTTTTGAAATTATAAATAACACTTGTAATTTCTTCTACTTGATCTCCAAATATAAAATAGTTATTTGGTTATAAAAAATTAAAGTCAAAAAACAAAAACAAAAATCTTTGAACCAAATAACAATTCTAAGAAAAAAAAAAAGAAATTGAAGGCTACAAAATATATTTAAATTTTTGCGCTTTTTACGAAAAAAAAAAAGAATAAAAAAGCAAAAAAAAAAACAAAAAAAATATCTTGACCAATCGAGCCTTACTTGAATTCGTTTAATAATTTCTTCTCAAAGTTAGAAATTTTTTTACAAAATTTTTATTCATAAAAAATTACGACGGTCTCATTTTAAAATTTTGTTTAAAAATAATAAAAACTCAGGACCAGCCATATGATTAACATTCACACATTTGAGCAATTAAAATGATTGCATTAAATTTCTTAAAATTAACTTGTATATATAATTGAGAAGAGGAAATAACAATGGTAGCTCTTTTTAATCAGAGAATTTTTTTTATTCACATTAGAATTTACAGATAAAAAAAAAAGTAAAGCAAAATACTTATCATGAAAACCAATACATAAAAGGTAGAGAGCTCTTAGATTCGACTTCTCCTAATCTCTAGAAATTACCCGCACAAAATAACCACCATTTTCATAATTTTTTACTTTTTTTCATTTTTTTTTGTGTGTAACGGGACATATTCGGACTTTGGACTTTTCTATAAATTAAAAATCCCTCCGCATGAAAACAAAAGTAATTATTTATGAGAAGGGGACTACAATAGCAACATGTTCTTTGTTGTGGACCCGCAAATCATGCTGAAATTTGTAGGTTTTCAATTCGAAACCTAATCCCATAAATGCACTGTAAGTTTATAATTATTCATGATGGTAACGTAGTAAAAATATATATAATAATTTTTAGGAATAATTGAGTTTTAGTTTTATTTTAGAAGTTTGTAAAAGTTTTAATCCCATTTATATTTTCGCTTTGGATTTAGTTCTTTTATTCAAATTTTATGATTTTTTGGTTCAACATGCCCTTTACCAGCCGGTGCCTCATTTCTATTCTAAATGCCTCGATTATAAAATGCATTATCATATATAGAAATCGGTGATGTATTTTGCATTTAATTTCCTTGCTTCTAAGATGTACATTAATCACATGATCATCTTGACTTATCACTTTGTTTATGAAAAATATTATATTCCCCTTAATTTTAAGTATTAGTTTCGCAAATATTGATTTGTACAATATCTTACAATTTAATTAGGCAGACACATTTTCCTGTTTAGAGAATATTTTTGGACACGAGCATAAAAATTCGTCAAAACTCATTAAAATTCAAAAATGGCAAACAATTTAATTGGAAACTAAAAAATCAACTAATTTTCCTAGTTTGGAATAGATTGCAACTCATTTTTCAATTTGTTCATAGCTATTTCTTTGCGCTCAAAGTATTATTCACATTTACAATTCGAAGGCTCTCCAGATTTTTACTGGTATGTATATGTTGTTGTTAAATTGGATTATTTTGATTTTGATTTTAATTTTTTTGTTTTAAAAATGTAAAATTGTCCATTTGTGGATATAATATCAATTATTTTTTTTAAACATTTTTTTTTCGATTTGTGGATATGAAATCAATTTTTCTCGAATGATTCAGTCTCTATATTTTGAAAGTAGTTCATATTTGTTCTTTTTTGGAATGCTTTATATTTTTGTGACTTCATGTATTCAATATAGTTCATATTTGTTTTATTTTGAAATTTTTATTTTTCTTTCTTGCATAATTACATGATAAAATATTATGATGATTTTAGTGAAGTATATATGAGATATTTTTTAGAACATATTCTGTCACATTTATAAATTGAAACAGCAGTAAATTTTTCTGAATACGAAGTAATTAACTAATACATTTATCAGTTAAAATAAATATAAATTTTTTTTCATCGAAATACATCTGATACATTTATCAGAGTACCTGATAAGTTTATGTTTCATATGTTTGGTAGTTGATATATACTTTTAGCAGTCCTATAAAATTGCATAATTTAAACTCAAAAAATAAATATATTAGCTGCAACAACAGCATAAGTTACAGATTCGGACAACAAATGATACATTTATCAATTGTTCAAACAGTACAATTTTCAGAATACATATTCAACCGATATAGTTATCAGTTCATATAACAGTACACTTTCCTAAGTCTGTATTATACTGATACATTTATCACTTATTCCAACAGTTCAATTTTCAGAATATATATTCAACTGATACATTTATTAGTTCAAATAATAGTACACTTTTCTGTGTATATTCTACTGATATATTTATCAGTTATACTAAAAGTGATACGTTGAAACAACAGTGCAATTTTCAGAATACATCTCATGATTTAATATTATATTTTTGCGACATCGATGAAAAAGACGACAATGATGGAGGATGAAGACCACAAAAGAGTTATGGTTGTGATGATTATGGCGCAAAATTTTGAAGAGAGATTTTTGGAGAGATTTTGAGAGAGATTTATGGGACATTATTTTTTATTCCCGAAAGGAATTTGGTCAAAAAAAAATTCCTTCATCATTATTTTTATTTTCTTTGAACTCAGGTTCTTTAAATTCACTTTCATCATCCCAAGTGATTACAGAGTGAATTTTCTTTTTCTTTTGCTTGTTAGGACATTCTGGTGCTATATGACCAAATCATTTGCATTCAAAGGGTTGAATGCCTTGTGGTCGTATATTTTCACTATTATTCGCATTCCCTTTAGAAGAATAAGTTTTGAGATTCTCATTGCCGTTTTTATTGAAGTTCCCTTTAACATTTGGCTTTTGATATTTAAAAAGATTTTTGAAACTTTTGAGAAACATAGCCAATGTTTTAGGATTCATTTCGTCATCACCATCTCAGTCATTTGCAACAACCATAGAACTTGAAAATGCCACATTTTTTTGGATGTAGTTCACGCAAATTGGCTTCGTAGATTTGAAGATTTTCGATCAATTCTTTAATAGTTAAAATATCAAGATTTTCAACATTTTTAATTACAGTAACTTTTGGTCGAAACCTTTCGAGTAAAGATCTCAAAACTTTCTTAACGACTTTATTTTTAGAAATTTTTTCACCTAAGTTATAGCAAGCATTCACAATATTACTCCATTTTTCATAAGAATCTTCAAAAGACACTTTTTCTAGCATAACTATAGTTTCAAAATTAGTGGTTAAGTCTTTGAAGTTTTGATCTTTTAATCTCTTCAATACCTTCACGAGTAACCCAAAATATTTTATGCATCTTTAGCGGTATCGCACATAGAAATACGTTTAAACTCTTTAAGTATTACATCATTAAAGATTACATTAAAAAAATTTCTATTCCATTTGGCATTTTCAAAATTAGACTTATCCCAATCTTTAATGGGTTTGGGATGAGACACTCCTTCAATAATAGCAATAGATTTAGTATATCCATTGATAAAGGAAAATCAAACTCTTTCATCAATAAATTTTAACAACATTCTCATTTTGACTTTCCAATATTGAAAATTATTGTTACCAAATAGTGGGAGCTAGTGGAAGCACCTTCTTTGGCATATCCATCATAGCAAAATCAAATTCAAGATCACACTTTTTGAAAAATAAAATTCAATAAAAACACAGTAAACCCATTCTGGTACCAATTGTAAAAATCAAAAACATGTTTTTTTGGATTGATTTGCTATTAAAATATACTCAAATAGTAAATAAAGGCAAACAGACAATCACAAAATGTACAAGCCATTTGTAACTTGAAAAAATCCTAATAAAGTAAAAAATCATGGAACCACATTCAAAAAATCAAGCACTATAATCAAACAATGGTTATAAGAAATTCTTACAGCCCAACTATGAATCCACACCCATGGCTTTACAAAAATCTTGGCGAATCTGCATACACCATCTCCTTAATTAGCGCTTGATCTCAACTGATTCGAATCCACGAAACTTCAATCGCTTTTGAAATTTACCAAAATGCTTCTATAGTTCTTAGAATTCACCAAAGAACCCTTGACTACGTTTGAACAACTTCAAAAGGCTTGTAGCTTGATGAAGAGTTAAAGCTATACCTTGAGATAGAACTTTATAAATCAAAGAAATATTAGTCTTGATTGAATTTTTTAAGATTTTTGAAGACTAAACTTGCAATTCACCTAAGAAACATTTAAGACTTGAGAAATACGAAAGCAAAAGCTCCAAAAATTAGGATTTAGATGTGTTTTAAAGTCTTTAAAATTGGCTTGCATAAATGGTGCTCAACTCGCAGTCAAGCACGGGTTGAGCACGAAATATGATAGTCTATAATGTAATTCATACAATCTGGTGCTTCACTCGTGCTTGGACATGGGTTGAGCACGAAGTCTCTGAATATGAACGAGACTTTTAAAACATAATTTTAAGTCTCTATATGATCTCCATCTTGATATCAACAACATGGATGTGATTCATACGCTTGATTAAATTAAGAACAAAACTAAATAAATACAATTCAAAAAGTATTTGTCAAACATAATTACCAAACAAAAAACCTAACATGCTGTTATATATATCTCTTTATATATGATTTTATAAGTCAACAATATATTTAGGCATCTAGCCTATTTTATTAAAAAATTAAAAAAATATATAAAAAAACAATATTAAAGAGACAAAAAAATGAGTTTAAGATAAAGAAAGAAAAAAATAAGATTTTAAATAAAATAAATAGAAGAACTAGCAAGTTAGTAATAGATCGGAGAGAGAGGTAGAACTGTCATATAAGATAAATATCCTATGTGATATGAACGCTTCGATTAAGGTCGCTTTTTACTATGGGTTCTAATTTTGTTGTTTACCTACTTGTTGATATTTGATTAAATTAATTTTTTGTATAAATAATTCTTTTTTACAAACTTTGTAAGATGAACAACTCAAACTATTATCGTAGACTCATTTCAAACCCATATAAAATTTCGAGAGTACAAAGGAAAGAGAGAATAAAAGGGGAGCTTCTGCCACCCCCAACAAATATGCTGGCTTCTAGTTTTGTTTTTGAGAATTTCAGTCAAAAATTTAAGAAAATAAATTTTAACGCATAAGATCTATTAATAAAAAATTTAACGCGTAAGATTTAATTGCGTGATTTCTCCCAAAAATACCCTATAAATAGATAAATTTATCTATTTTCTATAACAAAACAGATAAATTTATCTATCTGCTTATTTATGCCTAATAGATAAATTTATCTGTTTGTATATTAATAAAAATAATGTAAACAGATAAATTTATCTGTGTTTTTTATATATATTTTGAAAATGCATAAATAAATTTATATGTATTCTTTATACATATTTTGAAAAGGCACAGAAAAATTTATCTGTGTTTTTTATACGTGTTTTAAATAAGATAAATAAATTTATTTATGTTCTTTATATATTTTTTCAATAAGACAGATAAATTTATCTGTGTTCTTTATACATGTTTTGAAAATGTACAAATAGATTTATCTGTATTTTTTATTTGTGTTTCAATAAGATAGATAAATTTATCTGTGTTCTTTATACACGTTTTAAAAAGGCACAGTAAATTTATATGTTCTAAGGTATTTTTGTCCCAAAAGAACCTTGCGCATTAAAACTTTTATGACGATGGACCTTATTCGTTAAAAAATCTTATGCTAAATGAAAAATAATAAACAACTTATAAATTAGACTGTTCACCGATTTTTCGTTCTTTTTTATGTGGGACAAGATTTTGGGAGTTTCTATATTTTTGTAAAATAAGTATAGAACATTCTATAAATATTAGGTTTCCTATTTTGTGTTGAATTATTTTTCCAATTTTATTAGTTTTCTTATGATAAGGGAGTCAACGTTGTGCCTTATTTTAAAATAATTTTTTATAATTTGAATTTTACAACTCTTACTATGTTGTTTATGTTCAATTAATTTGATTTATTGTTATAAATGTTTTATTATTCAACAATTCTTTACTCGATAATAAAAGTAATTAGAGTTAATTAATTATTAGTGTTATTTAAAAATTTTTGTAGTTGGATTGGTTTCAATGCTAATATTTTTAAAAATATGATTTTATTTTTAGATATGTATTTTTTTATGATAGTTTTACTGTTATGTAAGTAGTTTGCGACAAGTTAATTATATTTTTAATTTAAAACTTTAAAATTCATAATTTTCAATGTATAAATCTTTTTTTAATGTAATAAAAAGTTTGAAACCTATTCGTCAAGATCCATAAAATAATATTTATATTGATTAGAAAATTATATAAAAAAAATTGAGAAATCTCTATTACAAATTGAGAATTTTTGTTTTGAATGGCAAAAAAAACGAATATATTGCTCAATAATAGAGTATTTACGCACAAATTGAGAAATTTGTGTGTAAATAGTAAGAGTGCTCAAGATTTAGTAATTTATAAGTTTTAAATCAAGAAATTCGATCTTAAAAAGAAATTGTTTGGTAGTTTTAAATTTTTTTGAAACTTACACTAAAGTAAATTTTTTTAAAACATACAATTTAAGCACTCCAAATTTATTAAATTTCTTGATATGTTAAAATTGATAAATTTCTCATCTTCTAAATCAAGAAATTAGTTGTTAAATAAAAAAGATAGATTTTACTCTTTTTTATAATCGAAAAAAAAATTCTGTTCTAAAATGGTCAAAAAAATAATTAAATTTCTCAATTATTTTTTTTACAAAATTTTATATTAAATTTTATTTAATAAATCTCGAATCTCAACGAATACATTCGAAATCGTAAAATAACATATCATATAATATTCAAATATATAGTTGCCAAATATAATTACTATGGCATTACTCTTTAAAAAGTGACTCATTTGTCAAGTAAACCCCTTGGTCAAACTTAGATTTCGATTGGCAATTAATTTAAAAATAAGTTTTTTTGTTTTTTTTTGTATTTTTAACCAGAAAGCTAAATTAGATTAAAAGTATGTTGCTTAGTAACTTAGTTTTTAAGGTAATTTTTTTGCTTTTTGTTCAAATTGAACAATTTTACCCTTCTATATATATTTGATATTAACAGTTATATGTATTTAGTTGTGGTATTAAATAAGTTATAAATAAGAAGTATTATTGTATTTTAAAAATTGTGGGAGTTTGAATAAAATATTATGTGAGTTTATATTTTGATTTGACATTTAGTTTTTTTTAATATTTTGCTTTTTTACCAAAAGAATAATTTTAACTTTTTAGTGTTTTTAAAAAAAAATAAAAAAGACAAAATTACCAATGAAGGCCTCAAGTTTAAGTTCAAGAGCAACCTCAAAAGGTAAGGACAAGTTGTTAGAGTCTTGTGCTCTTCTGATAAAAAAGGAGTAGCACACAAGAGAGAGAAGGGCTCATAGTAATTATTGTCAGAAACAATAATTTACAGTTCAATTTTGATTTTAAATTATTAAAAATTATTTATTATGGTTGGTTTATGAAATTAGGCTTCTAAAAAATCATATGAAACCATGCTGAACCCATTCCTTATTTTGTTATATTTATATTATATTATGTTTTATATATAAAGAAAGAAATTTAAGATATTAATTATTTTTGGGCCCCTTCTATTTTTCTTTATTTTTTCTGTTTTATAATCTATTTTTTTCTTTTTTATAATATTGTAATATTATACAATTCATAGAACTATTAATAATCGAAACAAAAATAATAAAATTACAGAGGAATAAAATATAATTCAAAGTTTATAGATACAAGCTGGGGCAGAACTAGAATTTTTGTTCAGGATGATCAGGATTAAGATCCCACATTACCACAAAAAAAAAAATAGACTTGTCACCATCTAGACAGAGACACAAAATAAAGCAAACTAGCAGGCACTATTCTGATTATGGGAAAGTTGGTGCCCCATCATAACCATCAGATTTCAGATATTAATGATTCCAAGCTAAAGTAATATTCTTCTTAAAATTCCATCAGTCATCTGGTGCATAATGATTCCCAAGCTAAGTAAACTCTTCTTCTTTTTTTCTTTTTCTTTTTTTTCATTTCATATGATTCCATATTATCCCCATAAGTGAACTTGTTTTCATTCTGAAATGGGAATGAAGACTTATGAGAATGAGTGAAAATTGATGTTCATAGATTATTTGTTCCAACTACTGTTGTGAAGAAACAAATACATTAAGAATAATAATTAAATTAATCACATATAATATGAAAAAGAATTTAAATGGGTCACATATAATATGCATGCAAGAAGATTGGGTGACTCTCAACTTAAAAGCCTACATCCAACATATCAAAAGATCGAATATAACGAAAGAGAAACTTCTATAACTCTTGTTTACACCGTGATTGGACGACATGAGAATAATTTTATATAATCTCTTTTTTGATTTTTTAAATTGAGAGAGGTATTGAACTATTTATTTAAGGTAATTCTAAGTGTACCCAAAAAAAATTACATAAATTTCAAATGTCTCAGTTTATCTTGATGTTGAGTACGTATGCAAATTTTTAATACGAGTTTTTAAACAACAAGGATTTTTCTACTATCATGTACGAGAAGTTTTAATAAATAATATTATAATAATTTATCATTTACCATGATGCTTGTGTGAGAAATTTTTCATACTTTAATACAGAGCACGAGAAAAGGTTTTATTTATAAGCACTCGTGTTATATTTTAATTATTATTTTAAAAAATAAATATATCTCAAATTCGGTTTTATAAATATCTTATTAATATAAAAAATTTCTCAATTTACCTTCTTATAAAGCATAAAAATTTGTTGTATCTCGATGTACAGTACATGGAACTTTTTTATGCATACTTTTCTCAATTTTTTGTTCTTAATTTTGAATAGAATGAGCAAACTATGTATGTATTATTATTTTTTTAACACAACGAGATTTCTCAAATACCTAAATGCAAAGTACCAACAAATTCATATGTTCGAGAAATTTTTATAGATATACATTTTTTCAGTTTTATTCTTTTCTTAATTATGAAGAAAATGAACACGTATGCTTATGAAATTTCTCATGATATATATAATCTTTTTAATATCATGAGAAATTTTGCGCATATAACATGGATAGATTCTAAAACATGAATTTTAAAATGTGTTTGGAATTTGTGAAAATTTACAACACAATGAGAAAACCTTCATTCTTGAGTAGTCATATATGAGAAATTTTACAATGTGCACAAAATTTTCAAACAAAGTAAAACTCCTCACTATGTATGAGAAATTTAATATTAGTGGAACACTATATAGTTAACATCAATCATTTTATTATTTTAAAAAATTACAATTTTTTAAAATTCAAATTTTGTAAAATTTTATAAATATGTTAATTTTTATACCATCATACAAAGTATGGCATGGTGTTTTTTTTTTTTTTTTTTTTATAATTTTGTTATTATTAGTTTTGAGTAAAATGAATACTTTTATATAAAAAAAATCACTCAATGTAAAAAAAATTCAAACATAATGATAAATTTCTTCTACCTTAATGCAGAGTGTGGAAAGTTGTTATTTATCTTTTGCAGTGTTATTAATCTTAGCTTTGAGTAAAATGAGTATTTATTCATACAACATTTCTCCAATGATAAATTTTTCATCGATAGCACAGATAGCAACTTAAAGTATCAACTTAGAATGTGCTTATAAATTTAAAAGTGAACAGAAAATAAACAAAAGAAATGAATAAAAATTATTTTTAACCCGCCAGAATAGCCCAGCTATAAATCCAAAGGTCTTGTGGTCGCATCTCTCTGGAAGTATCATGACTTAACCGATATTTATAGTTTGCGAGTGATTGCAGGTATCTAAAAGTTTATGTTTTAAGAGTGGGTCCAAAAGGCCCCCGCCTTTAAGTGGTTCTTCCGTCATAAAAAAAATATTTTTAAAAAGCATAATCATATTTATTTATTTTATTTTGCAAACAAATGAAAAGAACATAGAAAAACAAAGACCGCATATTAAAAAATTCTATTAATAATAAGGGAGGGACATATAGCATGATATTTTTGGACATTTAATAGTTTAGAACTACAAAAATGGATTAAAAAATTGAGCCACAAGTTGAATTATTAGTTCTTTTTTAACTTACCTTAAGTTAAATGATAAGAAATTTGTTGATAGACTTATTTAAAATAGTGGCTTAGAAAGTTTGTTATAAAAAAATATTCGAATTAACTTATTGGCTTTTTAGCTAAATCAAACAAGCTTACAAAAATATTTTTTTTAACAAATGAGACTTTATTTTCTAACTCTTCTTACGTAGTTTTTATTTAACATAATACTTATTTGATAGATGTTTAGCCACAGTCTTGCATTTTTAAAAAGTTAATTTTTTAAAAATAAAATTTAGTTTTTAAGTTTGACTGTTTGACATATCTACAAAGCCTACTGACTTTTTTTTCAATAAAGAAAATCTACACACATCCTAAATACTTAAACTTTTTTGTGAAATAAAATATATGTAATACCCTTAATTAAAAGGTCAATTATTCTCTAAAAAATAAAAATTCATACCATTATCCAAAATACTATAACTTAAAAATATAAAGTAAGAGTATATTAGATATTTTAATAAAAAAGTCAAATAGAATTTAAAAAAAAACATCCTAAAAATTATTCTAAACAATTTAATTTTTTTCTCCCTTCTTTAAAAAAAAAAAAAAAAACTAAATCTCTTTAAAACGAAAAGTTTTAGACATCCCAAACATGGATTTAATAAGTAGAGTTCAAAATATAAATCTCATAATTCTCTCTCTCACTCTCACTCTCACTCTCTCTCTCTCTCTCTCTCTATATATATATATATATATATAATGATAGTTATAATATTTTAAAATTTAGAATTTAAAATTAAAAATATTTATTCAAGCACTTTAAAAAAGTGGCATTATTATTACCCTTAAAATCTCAAGTTCCTATCAAAAAAATTCATGTCCAGTTTCGGTATCTTTGGCCGTCAAAGTTACGGTCACGCCCATTTATTTATTCCCTTACACCTCTTGATTATTCTAAATCTCTATTTTGCGACTATTATTATCTTACCACGCAATATCTCACTTTTTCACCATTGAATAATAATTCTAATAAAATTATTTCAAATCAAATAATATATTATTTATTATTTCGTTATTCTATTCTTAACCAAGCACCACTCAATTAAAAAAATAATAATTTTAGTATAAGTCCTATTATCAGATGATAATAGAATTTTAATCCCGTAATAATTTTTTTTTGTATTTTTAGTCTCATGCGATAAGTAATACATTTATTAGTTCATAAAACTAATACATTAATTAAATGAAGATGTATCACTTCTCATTCCCAATAATTATAATAGCTTGATAAATGTATAACTTTAATTTCTCCGCTTATTTAAAACGGGAAAGATTAACTTTTAAATAAAAATAAATTAGGTATAATATAATTATTCTAAATTTGATAGGATTAAATCTCTCAAAATAAAAATTATGAGACTAAGTCTTTTATGAGGTCTAAAAAAAGGACTGGACTTTAAATTTTCCTTAAAAAGAACACTACATTATTAATCAAATGCATAACACTTTAATTACTAATAATTTGAGTATGCTAAATATTCTATAAACATAGTCCTTCAACTAAATCAATCCTAAAAATGTACGGATCTGCACAAAACAGTTTTAAATAAATTCAGTAATCAAACCACCATTGATAGTTTGAAGAATTTTCAAAGCACCGTTAAATCACTCTCTCTAAAATGGATAATTGGTTGATTTATAAAAAGTTCGACTAATTCAAGTTCAGTTCTCATCTAAATTCAAAGTTTTTGAAAAAAAAAAAAAACAAACAAACAAACAAAAGTGTTTGGGAGACCTCCCAAATAATTTACTTTTGCCTTTTATATACTTTTTCATGTGTTCAATTGTTTTTTGTTTTGTTTTCTTATTCCTTTTGTCACAATGAAAAAAGAAAAAAAACTGAACAAATTACTATGGGCTTCTATCTTTTCACTCAACTCTTGCAACCAAATTTTTAATAAGCATAATTTGAATATTTTACTAGAGACAAAAATAAATTATTTTTACTAAAAACATCTTATGTTAAAAAAGTTATAACAAAAGCCATTGGCTTGGGATCGGCAGCTAACAAAATCAAGTCTAAGTCAAAAGTAACACACCAAGAATCAATTACTCAACTCAAGAACAAATTAATGTAAAAGGAGAATAGCTTTAATGATTCCGTCTATAAAATCTAATGACTTTGTGATTATAAGAACAGAACATATCTCTTAAAGCTAAGTTTGGTTGGTTTCTCCAGAAATCTTTCACCAAATTGATAATTTTGATTTGGCTTTTTCGTACATCAAAATAGATCAAGATTGCCATTAAACCTAGCCAAACTAACATAATAATAAATTGATTCAACTTGATGCAATTTAATTAGCCTGCACCTTTCATAGTTGAGACAATTAATTATTACAAAATACTAAATTGAATCATTAATTATATCTAAGTATGTAATCTACATAATGTTTACGCATTAAACTTTCTAACAATTAATAATAATCCAAAATCATAATAATTAAATAAAATTACAATTCAAAGTTCAAATTGTCTAAAATTCCCAAACCTTACAAAATATATGTTCACTGAGTTCATGACCGTCCAAAATCTCAACAGTTGAACTTAAACCAACATATTCCAAAACTAAACAAACTAAAAAATTTCCAATTGACAAGTGATTGTACTCATCGCTCGGTTTACCATAGTTAATATTATTGAATTGCTTTCGAAGTGGACTTTTTTTTCCTTTTTTTAAACCATGCAAACTGATATATATTAAAATTATCCAAGATTAATTGACTTGATTTACTTTAATCGGTCTATTCAACTTAGATGAATTTCTTTACACCCCTAATATTCTGTGTAACTTATTCACGTAATTTAATTCATAAAATTATGATCTTTTGAATCAATGACGAACTAAATAAATACGCTGAGTCTATATGCCTCTCAAAGATCTTATCCCATTTCTCCATTAGACAAATTAACACCAAATTAGAGAAGATATGAGACTCACCAATCTAATTCTTTCACCCAATTTCACAAACAAATAAACATGGCCTGAAGTCTATGGGCTTTTGGTGGGGTGGAAGGTAGGGCTAGATATAAAAATAGTTTTACTAAATTAATATCTCAAGTAAAAGTAATGTGCCGCAATCGCAATCACAATTATAAAATTTAAATAAAATTTATGTAAAACTCATTAAATCAATAGTTGTAATTATGCCACATAAATTAAAATATTAAGTTGGTAAAATAAATTAATATTTCTGGCATTATTAATTTCTTATTAAACCGAGCGGGTTAATAAAATTTGGTAAAGTAATTATATACGCACAATTGATTGATAATCACTCAAACACTGAGTACTCAAAGAGTTTTTTCTTATTTCTTGTATGTATTTAATCGATTATTCATCATCTGTGCAATGAGCATAATTTAAAAAGGTTCAGAAAATGTTTCGGGATTCAAACCCAATTGCGGACCAAAGAAAATATTAGATATTTTCAAAAAGGAAAAAAAATCCAAAAAAATCACCTTAAACAAATTATCCCAAAGGACCCAAACCATATAACATTTTTCTTCCTATTTTTAAAAAATACTAAACATCTAAAAAGTCAAATTTTTTAGACTTTCCAAACAAGTTCTTAGTACATAGATTAAATACTAACTAGCAATGCGATTACGGCTATGTTCTTTACAATGATATTTTATGAAGCCTCTATTTTGAGTAACAGAAGAGGGCATTTTTTGTTAGCAGCTGATGATTGCAAAGAGGGAGAACAAATCAGGAAGAACTACAATTCCTACAAGTGGTTAAAAAAATAAAAGAAAAACACAAGAGAACTTCCTATTACAACAACAAATCTCTTCTTATGTGTTGTAGGTGGTATGAGATGAACGGCTGCGACTACTTACACTTCTAGGATCTTTCTTCCACATGGCCTCCAGATTTTGAAAGCATTTCAAGTTTCTAATCTGCACGTGCACATGCATTATTAATAGAATCAATAAATAATGATAATAATAATAATAATAAATAAAACAAAGACAGAGACAGAGACAGATCCGAGCTAAAACATCAGAACCATGAAGGCAAACCTGAGCGAAAATAAGAATAATCTTGCAGGCAAGAGCAGGGAAAGAGGGAAAGATAGCCAAAGGACCACCGCTTTTACAAACACCAAAGTTTCGAAGATAAGATAGTATTTGGCAAAAACCAAACAGCAGAGGCGATTCATGATCTTCATTATTATGTGTAAGATTCTTGAAAAACTATGTGCTAAAATTTCTATAGGCAAGCAATAGAAATAAGTGATTCACTAGGAAGGTTCCACAAGAGTGTGCACACGCAAGCATATATCAAGAAGCAAAAGTAGATCCATTTATACATCCCGATATAAAGAAAAAAGCCAAGAGAGAGAGAGAGAGAGAGGAGAAACCTTCCAATGCCTCTTGTTAACAATACTGCTATAGATGTTATCCAACCTAGCAATTATTTGCCTAAAGGTTGGTCTCTTGGATGGGTTATCACTCCAGCACTCCTCAATCAACCTGTATAAGAAAGATAGGATCAAGATTTCTTCCTTCAATAGAAATTGAAAAATCATATGCATTGGCATTGGATGACCATCATGACCTTTAACACTTTTCCGAAAAATAAAAATAGTTAACATCCGAGAGAGAGCAAAAAAAACCAAAAGTTAAAGCAAAAATGAAGCCTTTCTTCAGGGTCTAGAGGAATAGCGTCTGTCTATGTACTGCCTTGGGAAGAAATGTTCTTCAAGATTGTTGACAAGTCTATATGTGACTGTAAGTAACATTTCTGTTGTGGATTGGTGTCTTGTCTTTTACCCGGTTTCTCTTATAATCCATTCACGACTCGTGTGACCTGTTCAATGTCCGATCTGATTCATCATATTAGGGTTTCTTATATATTGGGTACTTTTAGGATCTAGGGGTTGGTATGAGAATTAAGAATATTTCTAGCTCATTTTTTATTATCCTCTTTTATAGTGCATCCTTTGTCGATCTTCAATCGTAAACGTAGACTTTAAGTCAAACCACGCTTTCTTGTGTGATTGCTTGCGTTCTCTTTTCTCATTTGATTCAGTTTAATCATAATCCATCATTCATCGGTGTTGCACTTGACACGATCAATTCAACTCAAGGTCTGGCACTAATGGAAGTTGCTTATTTATCACCAAAATAAGTATTTAATGACATATGTAACTAATTAGCATGATTTGGTTTAGGAAGATAATCAAAATTACATAAAAGAATATAGGCCACTTAGCCCCAGGTAATACCATGAATACTTCTCTGGTCCTCGATGGATCAAGAGTTAAGAAACAGATTCTTCTTTCTTGCACTTATTGCCTTTCTCTAGTAACTTGTATCTCAAGAAAAATAGTGCCATCTGAGCGATCAACTGCTCTCCAAATGCAATCACTATTCATTAATCCATGTATAGGAAACCGTGTCCTAGTTATCTGAGACATTGAGAATTATGAAATTTGAGAGACACGTACCCACCTTGACATTCATAAAAATGTCCATGTAACATTATCAAGGAGATAAACTAAAATGTTCATGGCTGGCACCGTTGTCAAATGTGCTATTGCACATATGTCAATTTTTTTTGTTTTGTAATCTGAACTACATTTCATTCCCAAACAATAATGGGAAAAAGAAAAAAGAACAGCCATGCTGGAAGGAATATTTTCATAACTAATCAACATTATTTGTAGTATGATAACATCTGGGCTCTTGAAATGGGTGTACGTGACAATTAACATAAAAGTATGAAGCTATTTAATCACAAATTCTCACATTTTGATCTTGCCTCATTCTGCATGCATTGTACTTTTTAATTTTCTAATAAAACAATAAGTTATCCAGGAACTATGTATTATATCATTATCTTCATTACGAGATTTTTTGTCTCACTGTTTTTGGCTAGGTCATGGTATGTTTATATGCCATACAATAAATTATTCGGATGCTTAAATGCAAGATTCCGTATAGTACCAAAAAGTGACCCAATAGCTGCATGCTATAAAAAGCTAAAACAATGAGACAGTTCTATATTCTGTTACTTTGACAGACTAAAGGAGAGATATCAACTACAATGGCAAGAATTTAAGAAGCATATAGGACATACTCTTTAAGTCCATGGGCATAACGTTTAGATGGAGCTCTAAACGGAGGACGCACTTTCGCACAATATGCTTTAGGAACTTCATTTTCTTGCTTTGCATAAAACGGGGGCCAGCCTTCAATCATCTAAGGTACAACACATTACAAATGTCAACTTACAAGCCAGTTATGACCAATAGAAATTGTCAGATAAGCATAAGCTAGAAGTCAAAAAAAAAAAAAAACATCGTAGTTGAAAAAAAACAAAAACTGCACTTCACATTTCTTCCTCTGCTTCTCTTTTCTTGTTTGGTGGGCCACGACTTGGCAGTAGTTAACATCCAGGGTTCAGATTAAGATACACATGAAATACAACATTCCAGACGAAGAACATACAGCATGCATGCAATGAGTTTTTCAACAAAACAATTAGTGCAGACAGGTAAAAAGGAACAGCGACCAATTTCCCCAAAACCAATTGAAACTGTTTTGCTACAGTTTAAAGTATTATATTTATCTCATGAATCTATGTCACTTAAGTTGATGGTGCTAAACTTGCATAATGACCAGCAAAACAGATGCCATTTTTTGGTTCCAATAAACAACAGAAATATGGGCCAATAATCAGCAATTTTAACTTCTGTTCCCCAAGCAATATTTGCAAACATAATACCAACGTGAACACAAATTATTATTGGTTACTTATGTAGATGTAGGGTTCCGGCGTAGACCGAAGTAGTAAAATCTAGGAAGATGGAGTGCACCATGGTAGCCCAAGGATGCTGGAGATGGAAAAAGTGAGAACTTAGGGCAGCCTCTAAGAGAGAGAGAGTGGACAGCAACCAAAGATATGGAGAGGTTGAGATGATTTGGTTGAGGATGATATGCTCTGGAAGGAGTGTGCCCATTTATAGGCAATGTGGAGGGACACCCGTATCTTCAAGATCACTAAGGACGACGGGTGTCCCACCTGCCATTAGTTCTGCAGATATAATATGCTGGCTCTGGCATCTTATACGATATGCTGAGGTAGGTATCATGCAGCATAACACAATATTTGCAGGTTTGGTCTGCCAGATGCCAACTCTTAAGCTTGAAGGAGCTTTGTGTCTTGGTCAAGCATCTCTCTCTCTCTCTCTCTCTCTCTTTTTCTCTCTATGACCGATCATATGGAGTTGCTTGGGCGCCATTCCATTAACAAACCCTAGAGTTCTAGCCTCCAAACCACGTAACTCCTTTGTTCCCAAGTGAGGAAGTGCTTAGGCCCTACTCCTAACCTAGGACCATGTTAATGTTGGAGATGGTGTGGGTCATTGGCTGGCCGACTTGCCCAAAAAGGGTTGACCCAGCAGTCTACATAGAGATTGACCCTACGACCTATTTGCCCGCAGGCAGGGAAATTGGCCTGACGGCATGTATGGAGATTGACCCGAAGGCCTACTTTGCTCGAAGGCGAGAAGATTAGCCGACAGTCTATATGGAGATTGGCCCGACGGCCTATTTACCCGAAGGCAAGGAGGTTAGTTTACTTGCCCAGAGGAAAAGTGGACTAGATACCACATTAATGCCCCACTGCATACATGCATTTATGGACGTATGTGTGCATATTTTATTGGGCCGATTTATTATTTTTTAAAAACTTATAGATTTTATATTTCATGGAGGAGCGGTTACAAATGGAGTCATTCTCTTGGAAGTCCTGGAGGAACACGTACAAATGCGTGGATCCTCTCTTGGTGAGTTTGGAAGATGTTGCATTTGGTTTGGAAGTCATTCCACAGGAACCATATGCCTCCTATTGAGCCCGAGGGTTCCAGCATGCAGATAACCGCGTAGCCAGTTTCCACTCCGAAGGCTTCTCCTTCTTTCCTAGTTATTCTTGTTTATGTGAGAATAACTAGTTGAGGGCGGTGCCGAGTCACAAAATGGCTGAAGTGTTCGAGGAAATTAGAACCCAAGATTCCTAGAGCGCTCCAGAGGAGAACCTTCATTGGCGGGGTAAAAAGGGGCAGGTGTGGGGAAGACTCCTCTATAAACTCTTTTCCCTCCATTACCCACCCTGATTCGAGGTGGTGGGTGGAGGGGTTCATCAGAGTAGGACGTAGAGTCACAAGATGGTCTGGTGACCGACCATCTTGTCTGCCTCTCTGATTGATGGTGATGTGGAGTTGATAGAGGTTGGGTTCAGTTATCACCTTCTCAGCATGATAAGCGTCACTTCGGAAAAGGAACTCTCTCGGGTGGCTAACCAAGCAGTGGTAATCCAGGCGGGGAAGCTGACGGTTGGTTGCTTGAATTGAAAATTGAGGGATAACTTGATCTGGTAGGACTATTAGTCAAGGAATGACAACTTGATACTAGATTGTTGGGTGAGGATAGGTTCGTCGGGGAATTGTGGGAGCTTGTCTCCTTGGCCCATTGTTGTTTCTTCTCCTCATGATGATCAAGCTAATGTTTGGAGTTAGTGAAGTAGAAGGTGATGCCCCTTTCGCTTCATGGAGATGTCTTTATATAAGCGCTCGTGGTAGGATACGAACAAGTTTTTAGATGAATTGAGGAGGGGTATCGAATCTTGATTCTTTTTTTGACATCCATTCAGTATGAATAGGAGCTTATGGCAGGTGACTAGCCATTGGGCTCTTGTGGTTGACGGGTCGAGGACGCCGCAGGGCGTGCGTGCCTCTTGAATATAGACGAGGTGTGAGGGGAGACCTGGGAGGGATGCAGCCACCTTCACACTTTTAGGCTCGCTTGGCAAGCTGACGCTTAGGCCAAGCTCCGTATTAAAAGAGCCAAAATGGTGCTTTTCCATTTTTTTTTTCCCAATAGATCATTTTTGTGCAAGGAGAGCATAGGAAACACTTTTCTATTTCTGTGCAAGGAGACTTTTCTTCGTAAGATACGAGGAGACTTTCTTTTGTTTTTGTGTGAAGAGAGTAATTCTATCGTTTTCTTCCAATTGTAGAATCTCTCACCTCCCCCCGTTTGTTTTTTTTGTTTATAGAAGAGGGAGACTGTGGGCTATAAGGCGTTGAGGCATTGTTTTTTTTATCATTATTATTATTTTTATTATATATATATATATACATATATATATAGCAGGACTTGGCATGATGGGTGCCCACTTTTTTAATGAAAAGGAAAGAAAAAGGGTGATTGTAGCCAAAATTTATCCTTTTTTGTGAAAGAATACATAGGAGAGATAGGCTAACTATTTTGTGTGTTTTAGAGAGAAATCATCTTTTTGTGAAAGTGAGAAGTAGGCTATGGCAGTAGCCGTTGGGCACTTCTTTTATATATATCATCTTCCTCCTTCAATTCTCCTTTTCTTTTTCTTTTTTTTTTGAAATGAAACGAACACTAGTCATAGGGAGTTTGAACTACTTGAAGACCTCTCAAAACTAACTCTGAACTTTGGAGGAGCCCTTATTAAAATCTCACAAATACAAAGCTTGAGGGGCTACTGAAGAGGTGTTTTTCTGCAACTACATTTGGGGTTATCTTACAGGTATTTCTATTGCTCTTTACTTGCATCTGTTGGAGTTTCCAAGTATTGATTTATGCTGTAATGGGTTGAGATTACCGGCAAGGAGAGTTTTCATGTTAGTTTTTTGTCGCCGGCGGAGAGGCTTGCGGAGGTTGGAGAATTTTTTTTTTTTTTTTGGTTCTCAGTTCAGTTTGTGAAAGGGGCAATAGAAAAGAAGGGATTGGGGGCCAGCGAAGTGAGGAGAGG
>JAOTRH010082464.1:0-12770 GCA_034768845.1 Heliamphora exappendiculata
CTCTCTCTCTCTCTCTCTCTCTCTCTCTCTCTCTCTCTCTCTCTCTCTCTCTCTCTCTCTCTCTCTCTCTCTCAGTTTTGATAACCAAGTCATTGGCGTTTGAGATTTTTCTGATTCTTCCCTGTTAACTTCTTGGTCAATCCAACCCGTTTCGCCGGTTTGTCAAATAGTTGTTAGCATTTGTTTGTCCAACTTGATGTTAAAGAACAGTAGATTCATACTATGATACTAACCTTTTTGGGTGGTTTATTTTCTTCCTTGATTATTGCTTTAGATGTGTCTACGGATGGGAAATGGTGCTACATAGTGTTCTGGGTCATCGGAAAACCCACCACTAGATGGGGCTTGTTGAAGAAGAGACTGATGGGGGTGTGCCCTTCTTGTTCTTCAGCTTCTGGGATTTTCTTTTACCGATCTGAGTTGCAACCCCCCAAGCCTCCTGACGTTTTCCTCTTGAAGTTCTGTTGCCGCGACCGAAGAGGCCTTCTTCACGGTAATTGATCCTACTCATTGCCCTCGTCGGATTCTCCTATTGCGCTTCTCTGTGATTTTTCTTGCTGGGTTTTAATAGAAATTTCTTGATTCCATAATAATCTTCGTGTATTTATATCTTATTTTGCCTTGATTAGATTCTGCCATGATATGTAGTTTTTCTGTCACTGAGTTGTGGAAAAATATTGGGCAGATGTGACGGTGGTTCTTTGCGAGCTTGAGCTTACGATAAAGAGAGTGAAGGTGTCTACCACCCCTGATGGTAGAGTGATGGACTTGTTTTTCGTCACAGACACTAGGTAAAATCTCAACCGTGTCCACGCTGAAGCGATAGTAGTATTTGTGCTTACATGGCTTATACAATGAATGACGTGCCATTGATGTTGAATTCAGCTTTCTAGGATGAACATTGTATATGTTTATAACCACATAAATATGGTATAAGAAAGATTATTTCTTGTATAAGATTTCAAATTTACTTAAATAACTTCCAATTTTGTTTCAGCCAAAAAATATCATTCTAAAAGTTTGGATAAGAATAATGGTAATATGAGAAATTCATTTTTTTTTTGTTTATTGTTACATTTGCCACTCTAAATAGTATATTGGATTGGATAAAAGTGTTAAATGAATTCCTTCCAAACATGAGATAAGGTATGATATTTTTTTAATTCTCTCCTACACGATGACATGGTCGGGTTGGGCTGTATAGCTAGCTATATGCAATCCGATCCTCCTCTGATCGGAATCCCAAACATTCAAAACTTCATTTATGAATAATTCCTTTCCTTTTGTCTTTTTGTTGGTTTCCATTTGGTGGACATCATAAATTGAATAAAAAATGTGAATTTGAGGAGGAGATCATCCATTTATTGTATTTTGCCTTTGGAGTTTTTATTTATGTTGTTAGGTTATAGCAGCTATCCATATCATTGTTGGAAGTTATTTGAATAAGCCTGATGGGATGGAGGGGAATGCTCCTATAATCCCCCTGTAAAGGCCTTGCACCCTTTTATTTACAAACTCATCTTGATCTTGTCCTTGACTTTCTTTAACTTTCGGTTCTTTCAGGGAACTTCTGCATACAAAAAAGAGACAGGATGATACGCACGACCAACTCAAAGCTGTTTTAGGGGATGCTATGATTAGTTGTGAAATAGAGATGGTTGGCCCTGGAATTACTGCATGTTCACAAGGGCCTTCGTTTCTTCCTCTTGCAATCACAGAATACACGTTTAAGTCAGGCATGGACGAACGACAAAGTGGATCTCTCACCTCCAACAGTGTGTCTATCACCATGGATAACTCTCTGAGTCCTGCTCACACACTTGTCCAAATTGTTTGCCGAGATCACAAAGGTCTACTCTACGATATAATGAGAACTTTAAAGGATTACAATATTCAGGTAGCTAATTTTGATGTTTGGATTTTATGAAATGAAGTTTTAAAATCATAAAGCATTGGACATCTTGTGTGAAATGATGCCAAAGTCTCGTAATAGGCTGGATTTACAGTTATTCTTAGGCCTGCCTATAGCCCATTGTTTTGAGGGGTTTTTCAATTAAAATTGTTTAGCTTGCTTGTTAACCCAAATTTAGAACTCCTAATTGGTTTATTGGCTCTTTTGGTTTCTATGATGTTTGACTGCAAAATGCTATGACTGTTAACTGGATCTGCGTTTTAACATTAATATCCCGTCATATATACCAGATTTCTTATGGCCGCTTCACCACAAAGCAGAAGAGAGATTGTGAATTGGATCTGTTCATCATGCAAGCAGATGGGAAGAAGATAATTGACCCTAGCAAGCAGAATGCTTTGTATTCTCGTATTCAGATGGAACTACTACGTCCTGTTAGAGTTGCTCTGGTGAGCCGGGGTCCTGATACCGAACTGCTGGTAGCAAATCCTGTGGAGTTATCTGGGAAGGGTCGGCCGCTTGTTTTTTTTGACATCACCCTTGCTCTCAAGATGCTCAACACTGGCATTTTTTCGGTACTTCCTGATCTGCATACTATGGCAGCTCAAAATGAGATTAATTTTTACAATGGTGTGGATTCTCCCTTATTTAGGGACTTCTTGATGTGCATTATAGAAGTGCATGGTTTATCTAATGCATTGTTGGGATTGATTGGTTGACAATGCATTATGGACCTAGACATTATGGACCAGGACAATGCATTATGGACCAAGACATAATTTGGTTGCATCTACTTCTTGCTATATATTGAAAGTTGAGGTCACAATCCCCAAAATATAGTAGGTAATCGGAAAGCAACGGTGCTCTCGTGCGCTTCTGGTATTCTGTACTTGGGTTTAACTTAAAAAAGGCATTCTTTAAGGAGGGTCTTCCATTGTAAACCATCCCTGCATGACAAAGAGTTTTTGTGTTTGTGTAATGGTTTAACCTTAGATCCTAAACCCTAATCCTTACACCCTAAACAAACTCTAGAAAAACTACTTTTGGGATTATACTGACAACTCTGATGATTATTAATATTTTTGTTTTTGTTCTTTTTCCATTTCTCGTTCTAAATTGATCCAATTGCGTTTCCAGGCTGAGATTGGGAGGCACATGATTGGAGATCGTGAATGGGAAGTTTATAGAGTTTTACTCGATGAAGGGGATGGCTTGTCTGTTCCGAGGAATCGTATTGAGGAAGCGGTTTGGAAGATGTTGATGGGTTGGGAGTGATCATGGCTGAAGAGTCCATTCCTCTTGGATTGCAACAGCTTCCTTTTCTCCCTGTACAGCATACTTCAATCAGGTTAAATCTCTCCTAGTTGTAAATGTAGGACTTGTATTGCTAAAATGCAGAGCTCTATATTAACAATATCTGTAGTAGAAACATAAAGTGTAGTCGGTAATTAGCAGATGAGAGGGGAGTTAGGAACTCGTGTCTTTGTTGTATGTGAAATCTGTTGTGGGAAGGAGATGTCATACCATGTTATGGATGTTTCAATATAGCCGATATGTTATTTGGAGGTAACTAGGATCAGACCATGCTTGCGGACCAAACTATTTTCCTGGTTTTGTATATGGTTTGTGTTTGAACAGAATGCGAACGAGAGGAGGAATTTGTGGTTCAGTATTCAGAAGGATGCTGGGAGCGCAGGCATACTGAGTTTCAACACAGTTTATGTGAACTGTTGGATTCATTGTACAAATAGGTTTCTGCATCTTTATGTTTCTGTTATTTGGATCAGTGCCTACATGTATTTCTGATAATTTTTCTTCTGTTTTGATGTTGAGTCATTCTTGTGGTTCTCTTACAGTAAAATCGCATAATACCACTGCATAATCTCTGGAAAGTCTTAGTGTTGGTGAATTATTACTGTCCAATTAAAATAATGCCTCCTCATAATGACTTTCATCCGACTTGAATGACTGACCGACCATTTACGACGACTAACTGGTAGATGGTTGATTCTTGATGCTCAGACTTGGATTGATGGGGAGTTTTTAGTTGCCTGCCTCTTTGGCCGCCACTGTCCTTTCTGGTTTTACCAGTGCCTACTTTTGTCATTGTTGTGAATCAGCCCCTTATTTGAATTTTCATTATGCCTAACTGTTTTGTTTCTTGGCATGGTCCTACTTTCTTACTTGGAAGGGTTTTTCACCATGCTCTGAGGCTATGGTTGCTGTTTAGTTTTTCTCCCTTTCCCACTATCTTCAACTTTGATGGAGAAAGTTCATATACTTTTTATTTGCTGCCCTGCATTAATCTTACCTTGCTAGGTAAAATAAAAATAAGCTGTGATGTTTATTTTATTAACACAAATATAATTTGTTTTGACAGATAACGATATCCGATTAATTTAATTTTTTACAGTAATAATAAATAAATTAAAAACAATAAAATAAATAGCTCAAATCATCAAATTATATTTATTTTAAATTCAAAAATATAACATGACCGGAGATAAGCCTAACCCTTGTAAATTTTATATTCGACCAAACAGGCTACACCACTCAAAATAGTAAAATGCATAATACGTGGTAGATAAACTTGTGTGAGATTTGCAATGCCAATATGAAGTGGGAACATGAGAAGCTCTCTTTCACCTGCATAACGGCATAGTAACGGCGTAAAATTTTAAAAAATGTAAAGTGAAAATATGTGAATCTCTTCGGTGTGGTTGGTGCCACGACTTGTTCATTGTGGCTGTTTGGAAATACTATTGTTAGTAGTTTATAGATTATAGCTTGTAGTAGAAGTTATGAGTGTTTAGTAAAAAATGTAACTTGTAACTGAAATAAAAAAAAAGTGGTTAAAAGTTATAACAGAAATTGTGAGTGTTTAAAATAGATTGTAGCTTATAACCAAAAGTAGTAGCATGGAGCTATAATCAAAAGTTGGAAGCATTTCCAAACACCATTGAAACTAGAGCCAAGGAGAACTCCGTTACCGATACTATCATTGAATAAGATGGCATCGTTGTTCACTTACGGGTCACCAGATCAATCCCCATCTTTTAGATGTTGAAGGGGGATGAATTGAATTTGCCCCGACCCATTGAGTTCGAGATTGGGCTTGGGTCAAGATCAAAACGCGAGTTCTGTGAGAGCTCGGTCCCGCGGCCACTTTACTCGAGGCCAATCGAGTTATCAATAAATCACCGAACAGCTCGAATACTGAGACAATGTCACCGTAATCTGAGGGTATTAAATGAGATGTGATCGGTGTCGTACAGTATTTAATGCGATTGGATAGAGAACATTCGCCATCGAGTGTGATGTGGTCTAGATGGTCAAAATCATATAAGGAGCTCGGCTCGAGATATAAGCCGAGGCAATGACATTTATGACGAAAAAATCATGTTGGTTTTTGATTTTGGATATTCTCTATTCGCCCTAATCTTCTGCATTTATATGCATTTAAGAAATCTAATTAAGAACCAATGATGATTAGTAGAAGTCAATTTCACAGTTGGGCGAACGGGGTGCCTAACACCTTTTCCAGTTCGTACTTTAGCCCCTAGACCCCTGTTTTCTCTAGTTACTATTTTAAAGATCAGTGACTCATTTTGTTTTTCTTGATTTTTTTTCAAAAATTAAGTGGCGACTTCATTTTTAACAAAAAGAGTTTTCAAATTTTGGTTTTCACGATGTTAAAATATTTTTCTAAATATTTCTTGAATTTTCTTATTATTTTTGAAACAAAACCCTAAATTCCGGCGTCAGAGGGGCTAAGGTACGAAAAGAAAAGGTGTCAGGCACCTTTTTTGCCCAACCATGAGGTTGACCTCTACTTTGTCAATATTAATTTTTGTTGTAAACTTTTTAAATGTAGCATATATAGAAATGAGGTTACAGAAAGTTCAAACAAAATCAATCAATGAAACAAAATTCTAACTATGATTCCTAAGGTCATGCAAGGCTGTTATTTTTAGATATGCCATATATATCCTTTAAGCAAAGCAAAGCAAAAAACATGCTAATAAGTGATATAACGAATAAATAAAGGTCTAAGCGTCATGCAACAGTGTTTCTTTTCTTAACATGGTATAAATAAAAAAAATTAAACACTATTTTTAAACTACTGGATATGCAGAAATCTCACGGTCATAACAACAAATGTTATGGCCGTGACAAAAATGGTCACAAAACATGCGGTTATGACAAATATAAGATCACCGCAAAGAACAAAATAAGAAAAGCTCACGATTGCGAAAAATAAAAATTGTGGACATGGTTTTTAAGGTACAGAAAGAGTATGTACATTGCACAAGACTTAAAACGAACTCAAATAAATAGGATATATAGGACAGAGATAATAACCTATTAGTTCTAGGTTAGATCCACATTCTTCATCCTCTATATAAGTAATAACTCTAAATAGAATATACAGGATTGACAAAAAAAAAAGAACAACAGAATGTTTAAAACATATTTTCATGTGACTGGTCTTACAAAATCTCACGATCGTAGCAAAAGAATATGACGATTGTAACAAAATTGATGGAAAAAAATACGGCCGTAATGTTTTCATAACCTTACAACATGTAGATATGGAGGTGTACAGAATGGAGACCATGACCCATTTGATCTGAGCCAAATCTGTCATTCATTATCTATCAGGAATATAAATAGAGATATAGAAAGGAGAAAATGCTAAATAAAACAATAAAATGATATATAATCTTGAAATAAACAAACATTAAAGAGTTTTAAAGGGAGTTTTTATGTCTTTAGTCTCTAAACAGATGTCACGGCCGTAACAATAGGATGTTGCGTCGTGAGTAAGTAAGGCAACATATATATCGGCCCTTATAAAATGTGCACGGCCGTGACTGTAGGCTTAACAAAGCATACGGTCGTGACATGAGAAGGTCGCGGCCGTCATGTTCCAGAACTTCAGAAAGCTTTTGATGTGTTCAGTGTGCTTATAAACGTTGAAACAGAATAAGAATAACCGTGAATACACGAAACAGAGAGTTACAAATACACTGTTAGTAATAAAAAAACTTGAAGGAACAATGCTTATATTGAAATAAATGGTAAATAAGCAATAAAACAGTAGAAACCTTATCCACGACGCCCTCAAGGGGAAAAAGATGAGGGTTTAAGAAGGGTCGTGGGTTCCTAAGGTTACCTCGTGTGAATATCCACTTTGAATAGCCTATTAAGGGTGAGAATAGACTATCTCCAAGCCAACACGAGCTCCGAGAACTCCTTCAATGCAAGCAAGAACAAGAACAAGAACGAGACTTAGGAAGTGTAGAATGGATGGGAGAATATCGGGTAGGGGAGTATTTTGGCAGAGCTTGGGCCTCTAAGTCTTTTTTCTAGTTCTTGTGAAAAATGACGCCTATTTATAGGTAAGGTGAGCAATACAGATCTCTTCTGAGATGCTGTTACCTGTCCAAAAGGGAGTAATAGCGTCGGCCGCTACTTTTTTACTTTTGTACAGTGATGACCGCCACCTTTATGGTGGTGAAAATGACTGTTGCAACTTTACAAAGTCGCGCTTTAAATAAACAAGCGACGTCCGTGACAAAGAAAGTCATAACTTGGTTTAGAGTTTACAAAAAGGTTACGGCCGTGAGGGAATGGATACGACCTTAAGGTTTAGAGGGTTTTTTCTTGGGTTTTGAGTCATATTCGTGATTTTACTTGCTTTTGAATATTTTTGAACATGATTCTCATACTTTCGTTATTAGAGCGCATTTGAGATGGATGCCTAAGATTCGATTTAGTCAGATTGAGATGTCAACGTATGTATGAGTGTATATATATTATGGCCGACTCTCACCAAGAGCCGATGAGGCTGCTGCCTGCCTAGGTTCCCCATTTTGAGTAAAAAATAAGACACTGAAATCTATAATGTTTTATATTATGCTTTGTATAAAATAATAAAATTAAAAATCTATTAAAATTAAAGGCCCAATTTAAAGAAATCCAAAACCAAATTTAAACATATATATATATATATATATTAAAAGTCCACTGGGTCTGGCCATCGCCCACCCCCAAAAGCTTCGGACCAAACTGGCACCCAAAAATTCCACCCAATAGCTACTTCTGCTAATCTGCTTGTGAAGATTGATTTGCAAAATTTTAGAAAAAATTGCCTCATAGAAAGTATTTGTCTAGATCTTAAAAATAAAAAAAACAGAAGAATTAATATAATCTCAACTGAGAGCTATTAAAAAGTTTTTTTGTAATAAGAATTAATACAATCTTAAGTGGGAGCTATTTAATTCTTTTTTTGTTTTGTTGTGATATTATTATTTTTACTTTTTTTTCGGTGTAATTTTAGTTATAAATTGCATATTGGTAAAATATGAAGCAATAAGACAATTTGTATCCTTTTAAATTTTTATAATAATTATTTTTCTTAAAATTTGCAAGTATGAAAATATATCGGGTCTCTTTTTAAATATTCGCCTAAGGCTTTTAATTTTTTAGGACCGGCTATATATATATATATAACTAAAACAGAAAAAGAAGAGGGTAGTATTGTTAATTTGCAAGCGTTATTAACAGATAGTAACGGTGCATTTTTAATTCAGAAATCACAGTGGGTCATATGATTGTTAAACATGAAGAGGATAATTCGTACATGGAGTATACCACAAGGGGATAAGGTAAAATTTGCCGGATAATTATTATCTAAATTTTTTAAACATGGTTTTTCCAGTATACATAAGAAATGGCAATATATTAAATTGATTTCCTTAGAAGAGAAAATCTATTTTACACTCTTGTATAATTTTTGACATTTAATAATATGCGAACTACTCTTATACACGTTATTTTGGACTAAAATACATGGTTAATGTTGTTGACGAATAATACTTTTTTTTTTTGGATTGAGAGTGTATGGGTAGCGGGGAGGGGAGGGAAGAGATGGAGGGAGGAATCGAACTGCTAACCACCGGGTGAAGAGTCAATATTAAAGCTGTGAACCACCAAACTGTCAAGGTTTTTCACGAAGAATACTATTATACCCTTATCATTATACTATTGTCCTTTTAACTGCAAATGATAGATTGGCTTTTATTGTGATGAGAGGGAACTATTCAACGGTTTATAAGGATGGTAACTGAAAAGAAACAAAGTGAAATAGATGAAAAGAAAATGTTGTAAAAAATGTCAATAGACTCAAAATCTTTGTAATGAAAATAAATCTTCTACTACAAGATCACAAGATCTTGATTGTTTGTTATGACCCAGCTTTGTACGCTGAAGACTGGGGTGGGAGCAACGATTGTGAAGGCGGGTGGCCTGTATCACAAATCTAATTAATTATTTGGATAAAAAAAATTAACAATAGAAAGTCGAAGTGCAAAATGATCAAAACCACCCAAGGGTAGTTTGCATATTTTTAAATGTTAGGGAGGCTATTTGCAAAATGGGTATACCACACGGGTTAAATGAATTTTGCCCAAAATTTTAAAATGGGGAGAAGACCTTGTAAGGGTTAGTTTTCATACTGGATTTTGTAATGATCCATGTAGATTATTGGCCTAATAACTTAAATAAAGAATATTACATCTTGGGCCAAAAGTTTAAGTTCAAATTATTAGTAGTAACTCACAAATATCATTATATACTTAAGACTTATTTTTCACATATCTCACATTAATGTAGGATAGATTATCACATATTTTTTTTTATTCATTTGTTGTGAAATACAGAAAATCATAATAGGTTTTGGAGTTATGATAACATGGCTCAAGTGTGAAAGAAAATACATTATGATCGAAATTGTCTCAAAACAACTCTACAAAGAGAAGAGAATCTATAATTAGTATGTAAACCATATTATTGGGCATTAAAGCCTAATTTCCACATTTGCAAACTTTGTTGTCTTTGTTATATGTGATTCACTATTATAAAGACATAAAAGACACCTTTTCAACAACTCTTTTTATAACTTATGATAACATAAACTAACGACTCACGCAATCGAACAGATTATAAAACAAACAGCTCACAACCTAAGTTTTTTGTGTTATACAACATATGTATTTATATTTCTATCCATACATAAATTTGTGATTTAACACGTACCACTTATTTCTTTATCTCTCTTTTTCCTCCATTCGCTCAACCTAATTGTGTTGTCTTTATCATCTCCTACCCTATCTAAGTTGTCTTTGTTTTGTTGATTTACTCTCTTTGCATACATCTTTCTCCCTTTATTCTTATCTTTAACTTGTTTACTGTTTTACCCTTCTTTGTTTGTCTTTTTTACAGATAAATAAAAGAGAAAAAAGCACATATTTAATTGACCAAATTAAACATAAGATTGAATTATATATTTTAAAAAATTGTACTTTTTTTGTTTAAATATAGCAAGTGATAGAAGAATTATATGTATCTATTGAATAACCAATCTCATAAAATGTGGAATATACGATACTTAAAAGAGTATAGTATTAATAATTCATTTATTATTAATCTCGTGAAATTACTTATCAAATGGAATCTTATATCCTCTCATTATTAATTTGATCAATCAAACGTAGTCTTAGCCATGTTTATTTTGAAGGATAAAGAAAAATGAAGATAAATAATCTCCTCACTAACCATCCAATCACTAACTATTCTACCTCTCCTTTCCATTGATTTGTCCTTCATATAAGGAAAAATAGGAGACTAATAATCCAATTCTGATTTTTAGCCCATACACTAAAAATATGAAAAATAAATTTATTTTGAACTAACAATTCAATTTTGAGTTTTAATATCTCAATACAAACATTCTTTGTTAGTGATGGCCAATGAATTAAGCATTGCTATCTTCCAATTGTATGGAGAATGCAATATTAATGCAAATGGTTACTAGTGTAAATATAGTTTTAATTTGTTTAAATTCTAAAAATCAGCATATTTATAAATTCAAACATTCTAAAAAATTGCAAGAAAAGTTTTCATTTTCTCCTTTTCAAGCAATTACCCTCCTGCCACCATATGTTTCAAACTCTCAAATGCCCTTGAGATCTTACAAATCTACTTTTAAGCCAAATAAGCTATATGGCGCAAATGTGAAGTGTTAGGATCAGCAATTGAACGACTGCAAGACCTATATGGCGCAGAGCTGATCAAAATAACGACTGCTCAATAAATAAAAATAAAAATAAAAAGCCTATTTCTGCATTTTGTCACTAACAAAATGAGCAAAAATTTGTTACACAATATTGAAATCAATGTAATATGTAAAATGATTAACAGTATTGAAATCAGTACAAATATATATATATAACTTTTTTTTTCTCAATAGTGTTAGAATAACCTACTAATCTAATCCCATTACATTTTCCTCGAGGGGTGAGACATAAATGTTATGGTAGAAAATAAAAAATAACCAATGAAAATAAAGCAATCACACACAAAAGTTGTTATATTAAAAAACAAAAACCAACCAATGAGAACGAAGCAACTACACACAAAAATTGTTACGGTAAAAAAACAAAAAACGAGAATGAACTATTGATTGGGACTGATCGATAATCAACTCCTTATAATAGGACCAGCCCCAATTTACACTTACTAAATCTAATTACTTCACTTCATTTATTTTGTTATTCTTAATATTTTCAGGTGTTAAAAGGAATTTTTTAAGGGAACACAAAATGATAAGAAAACCTATTAAATAAATCTATTTATGCTTCATTTATTTCCTATGTTTTTGTACTTTTTTTTTTCTTTCACTTCATAAATTCCTCACATATATATGATCAAGATATCTCATTGAAGTTCTAATTAGAATGAATCTTGATTGATTTGGTGTTTAACAAAGTCCTATTTGGTAATATTTATAGTTTTTTTTAATTTTTTGTTTACAATAAATAAAAAATATATTTTTATTTATTTTTATAAACAATAAAAATAAGAATGTGCTTGGCACATAAATATTTAAAAAATGGTAATTTGAGGTTACAGATAAATATAATGATTGGAGGTGGTGGTTAGAGATGGTGATCTGAGGTGGTGGTCGGAGGCGTTATGCAGTAATGATAGCAAAATATAACGATGGTGGTTGAAAGTGGTAATCTATTATACCCAAAAAAATTCGTGACAAGACAAACCATACCATAACGCTTTTTCTTAAACAATATCTTTTTTAGAACCAAAAGATCTTTACTAGAAAGATGAAAATATTTGAACAGTGAGCATCTAGGGGCTTCAAGTTGACCATAATAATGACCCGAAAATGGTTAGAAAAGAATGAGATAAATCGGTTTAAAAATAGAAGTAAAACAAACAAACTCAAAATATACTCCAATAGACAGACCACTCGAGCGGTCGATCAGTCTTTTACTATTGACAGTACTTTTAGCCTGTTGTCGAGACACTACAACTCACAAAAGATCGCTCGAGTCGTCTAAGGATGGTTCGATCGGTTTGCTCATGTGTTTGAGTTTTTAAAAAAAATTTTGAAGCCCCAACACTTAACGAAATCAATTTGTAGCAATAAATGCATACAAGGACCTTGGAATAATTCATGGAATTTGATAAGAAAGAAGTCTCTAACCATTAATATAAAGAGATTTAAACTCCAACATTCATTTAAACAAGGAGATTCATATACATTCTTTCCAAAACTTCAAAATTTACATGACTTGAGGTTCAAAAACCATCATTTGAGAATTTACATCATCAACTACATCCAAAATCACAAGGACTTAGACCTTAAGGCCTTACAACCCTTAAAAGTTGGTTACCAAAAAAATTCATCAAAATGTCATACATAATCCAATGTTCAATAGTATGACAACAAAACACCGTCCCTTGCTATCATGTCATGGGATCGCCGCTCACACCT